>ML677379.1:2584494-2874354 GCA_007922305.1 Dermatemys mawii
TAGCCCACGAAAGCTTATGCTCTAAAACTTTAGTTAGTCTTTAAGGTGCCACAGGACTCTTTGTTACAGATGAGCAGGGCTTTCACAGCAGGAATATTACAGGAAATTATGTTTATATCCCACTTCTTAAAGTGACCTGGGACCACATCTTTACAGTTTCTGTGATCCGGAGCTGCCCATTAGGTTACTCCTCCTTCCATTAGCCTCCTGTCTGGCACCTTACAGGAGTCCAAGTGCTTGTCTTCAGCAGTAGGGGGATCAAAACTGGATGTAATACTCCAGGTGTGGCCTCACCTTTGCCGAATAGAGGGGAATAATCACTTCCCTTGATCTGCTGGCAATGTTCCCAATTAATACAGCCCAATATGCCATTAGCCTTCTTGGCAACAAGGGCACATTGCTGACTCATCTCCAGCTTCTCATCCATTGTAATCCCCAGGTACTTTTCTGCAGAACTGCTGCTTCGCAGTCAGTCCCCAGGCTGTAGTGGCACATGGGATTCTTCCTTCCTAAGTGTAGTCAACGGACATGGCAGAAAGAGTTTATAGCAGAATGTGAAAACTGAGTATTGGCAAGGAATCCAGGCACACTCCTAGACTATGGATTAATTTGACCAACTGTGATTTGACCAGCTGTGATCAACTAAAGGGGACTACAGTGAAGGTGCAAACTCCTTTGCCCACCAGCATCACTTCTACCTTGCTCAGGTTTGTCTTCAGCCAACTGTTCTTTATCCATGAGCTGATCTCCTTCATGCATGGGTAGCAGTGGTGTGTTCACATATGATGAAAGGTAGAGCTGTGTATCATCTGCATACCGCTGGCACTTGAATCCATGTTGTCTGAACAGTTCACCTAGTAGGTGCATGTAGATGGTGAAAAGGACTGGGAAGAGAATTGATCATTGTGGTGTGTCCCTCCAGGAAGGACTCAGATGATTTTAGTGCGATTCAAGCAGTTTCAGTTCCATGTCCTGACCTGAATCCAGATTGTGCTATGTCTTCAGTATTACCTTCATGCTCTTGTGTTAAGATGAATTAAACAGTGTGGGCTTTTTCTTGTACCTCAGATATGAAATAGAGACTGAGTGTAAGTCCAGTGAGGAATACAAAAGCATTTTTCCAATAACTCGAAGTCATATTTTGCCCTAGATTAAGAATTTTCTTAATATATTTTAAAATTAAACCATTATGATTGTGTCATAAAATAAATTTCGCCACAATGTGCTTTAGTTGTACTAAAATTCTGACAGATAAGTATGGCTGGTTTAAGAGCTCCCTAGGTGGCAGTAATGATATAAACCATGGCTGTCTAAGGTTCCATAAATGTATCTTCTCTATTAATATCCATATATTAATTTCTGAAAATACAATTTATGAACCAATGCCAAACAAACAATGCAAAATAGAAGGACAAGAGACACTGACCAAAAATAGTAAACATGGAATCAGATCACATAATCTGAGCTT
The DNA here is from genome assembly GCA_007922305.1 of Dermatemys mawii. Taxonomy (NCBI): domain Eukaryota; kingdom Metazoa; phylum Chordata; order Testudines; family Dermatemydidae; genus Dermatemys; species Dermatemys mawii. The sequence continues at coordinate 2,585,963 of ML677379.1, forward strand.
TGGTGAGTCATTTCTAATTGATTTTTAGAAAAGGCTGTAAGATCTTTCCACTCGCCAGTTTGCTGTGGATATTGTCAAGTTTTACTTCTGGAATCTAAGTTTGCATAACAAGCCAAAATAGCTGTTAGAAATTGAGTGAGTTTAAGATCTCCTTCCTCCAAATAAAATAAAAGCGCCATTGAAACTAATCCATTTGACTAGAACCCTAGAAAGTTGGAGGACATAATGGAACAACTTTTGAGAGGGTAGGGTGTGGAATCTAAAAAGGAAAGGGAAGAGAGGATTCGGTGTCTAACTGCCCTTTTTAAAGATATGAAAAATGTAGAGGAAAGCTTCAATGCCAAACTGGATACATTTCAAGATATAGCGCTATCAGTAAGCCAACTCCCCATTCAGAAGTACAGGAGAAAATTACTCACACTGTCAGCTATGGAGCAAGCACAGAGTTTTGTCTCTGCAAGCTGCAACACCTATAGCATTGCCTATGGGGGAAGAGCAAGCACCGAAAATACTCAAATACTAATAATAAAGGGATTAACTTCTTATAGAAGTATTCTTGGATTAGTCATAAACATTTCATTATCACAAGTTGGGAACTCAAGAGATTATTATTCCTTTTATAAAAAGTTTGTTTGTGCCACCCTCAAAAGCATTTAGGGAAACTGCCCCAGGAACAAAGATGGTGGTTGTGTCTCCAACAGGCTGGAGCCAGTGATGATCTTGCAGTTGACTATGGACCCATACAGAAGAGAAGATTAGAGGGATGAAAAGGTACATTACTTGTGTGTTGTGTTTTCTGGGCAAAAGTAATCTACATGGAATTCTGCAGGCACTTGTCTGGCAAATAATTCGTAACTGTTTGAACAAGCTTTGGGGGAGGGGGTGCTAGTATGCTTACAAGTGCTTAGGGACACCAAGCGACTAGAGAGATTTGCAAGACATTTAGATTTTCTTTTCTGTAAGTGCATACTTAAACACATTTTCAAATGAAAGCACAATAGGTGATTCTACAAAAATTGTACCAGTGAACCCCCCCAACCCGATTTTGCATGCACAAATGCCAGGATGCCCACACAACTTAAGCAATAGGACCCACGAGTAGGCACTTATGCAGTTTCCACTTTGAACTCCCAAAATCTTATTTGTTAATGCAAATATAGGTTAATAAAAGTGCAATGTTTGCACGGATTTGTGCATAAAATCCTATTGTGCCCTTTAAAAATGTGCCTCTTAAAATTTGTTCAGGGCACAATGTTATTTTTTTAACTGTGGATGATTATTTTGGGTAATTTAAGAATCCTCAATATAATCTGCTTGATCAATAACAAATTATTTTGTTTTATTTGGTGTTTATATATAGAGTGAGATCCCCAACTTTCAGTTTTCACTAACATGTAAGTAAATTTAATTTTTTAAGTAATTCTATACTTAAACTATTCCATTTTAGTAGTGTGTTAACAAATTAGACCTAGTAGTGTAATGGATTGCTTATTCTATAAAGTGGAAAATGCTCTAGACATCGATAGAGACAATAGAATTTACATAATTTTACCTGATTCGCTTTCAACTCTTCCAGTTTAGTGCTAAATTAGGTAACTGAAAATTCCTGTTTCTTACCTATTACTATTCTTCCTATTTAGCCAATAGCTTTTTTTTCTGGGACCTCTGATTCCCCCACTACACACACACACACACCCCTTTTCTATATGTAGAAATGCATTCTAAGTTATTTCACGCAGATTCAGGCTCATTCATTCTTTCTATTTACACACTTTGGTTATATTTTATTGCAAGATAAAAAATGTCAAGCACTATTAGTACCATGCTGGCAACTGTGCATGTTGCCATCACAGTACCCCATATACAGAGGTTTTCAGCAAGGGCAATCTTGCAGCTGACATAATGGCGGTCCTTTGCTCCCAGTCACTATATATTCTTGCATGAAAACTCCTTGACTTTTCAGCTAAAAGTCTGGCAGGCTCCCAATCATCTCAGTGGTGCTGGAGCTTTGAATAGTACTTGAATCTTGCTGAAACCTCCAAACTTGCCTGTTCATTATTTTTTCTTACATCCTTTTTTGTTTTCTAAGAAGGACATGAAGTCTTCAACTCCCTGTGACAATTAGAGAGTGCCTTGGTGGAATATATTGTTCTGGTGACAGGAACTTATGAGTTGATCCTCACCTCATACACACAAAGATGATGCCGGGAATACTAGCCTGCACTACTAGCAAGAGCAGATTTAGTCTCACTAGTCAGCTCAGAGTGTAATCAAAGCTGCTGGTACAGTACTGCTGCTGCAATTTTAGATACTGTACAAACAAATATACTGTTACAGAGGTGCTCCGTACCTGTATATATGTAAATATCTAGTTAATAGACAAAAATGTCAGGTGCACAAGAATATGTAGGATCAACAGGACTTGTACATTGCAAGTAGCTTCCTTTAGCAGTTCTTTATACAAAGAACAGTCATGAGCTATGGAAAGGTCTATATGGGTTATTTTTGTGGTTATGTATTGTTAAGAAAGTGGATATATGTTGTATTTTTAATGGATAGCAAAAACCTATGTAGCATTGATTCAGTTTCAGGTTTTTATAGTCAAATGTATGTTCTAAAAAGAAGTTTAGCCAAGTGAATTTTCATTTTCCAACTAGTATATTTGCAAGGGGATTGGTAATGGGAACCATCATTGTCTTAAATTCTTCCAGGACGTTAATGGTATATATAGATTATTTTCTCTATGCCATTGTTCACTACCAACTTTGGGTGAATTTAAGTCAAAGATTGATGGGTCTTAAGCCTGTTTCTAGTGAACGAGTGTCTACAACCAAAACCTTAACTTCACAATTGACCCTCTTGTTGTTGCCTTAGCAGAGACACCAAGGACTCTTATGGCTCATGGAAACTGAAAGCTAACCAAGCCATCTAAGTGAGAGGTACCTCTTCCTGGTTCTGGCTGAAACATTTGGATGGGCAGCTAATCTCCACAGAAGCAAAACAAACAGGATGCCAGGAATCCAGCAACAAGCAGCAATAGCCTCTTGAAGAGAATGTAAGTGTCATTATCTAGGCTTTGTAATTTAATTTCTCTCTTCCTTCCACAACAGAAAACACAAGATGTAAAAATATACATCCTCCCTCCATCTAGCAGTGGCTTTCAGCTGACTGCCCTCTCAACAGGCCACAGAGCGAAGTCCATCCCTTGCTGCCAGGCACTAACACAGCAGAGCAGTTGCCCTTCCTGGCAATGGAAGTCTCGAAGTCCTGGGCTAGGAATTAGCTCTTCGTTCTCTGCGTTTTTATCCTAGGGTTTCATTATGACACCTTGTTAGAGCCATCATGATAGATCTGGTGCACAAAAATAGGTCAACAGCAAGGAGAAGTCTGTATTGGTACTATACATGATCTGTGGATGAATATGAACCTGCAAATTCAGTTGCCAGGGGTGTCATCTTTCATAGAACCATAGAAATGTAGGGCTGGAAGGGACCTCAGGAAGTCATCAAGTCCAGCCCCCTGAGCTGAGGCAAGACCAAGTAAACCTATCCCAGCCCTGACACGTGTTTCTTCAACCTTTTCTTAAAAACCTCCAATGGTGCGGATTTCACAACCTCTCTAGGAAGCCTATTCCAGAGCCTAACTATGTTATAGTTAGAACATTTTTATAATCAGCCCTCAGTGCCCTTACAGATGAACAGCTAGTGCACTAGCTGTGCATAGTTTGTTTTGTGCAGACCCCAATCGCAGTTAAGGCAATCATTTGTCTCCACTGTTATGTACATCACCTAGCATATTGTTATCACTCAGTAGTTCTCTAAAAAGGAAATATGTGCTCATTATCTGCCTTCAGCAATTTATCCAGGACATATGTAATCTTTCTTTGCTGGATCTTATAGGCCTTTTACTTAAAATACCTGCATATTTTTGCAGAATATTTCTTCTGCAGTAGGTGTAAAATGTTTATTTAACTAAATAATTTGCTAAGCCTACATAAGCCTCGGGATGGATGGGCAGGGAATCTGCTGTATTAAGTAGGAAATAATTTCTAAATTGACACTGTCATCTTTTACTCATCATATTCCTTTACAGCACCTAAGCCAATGACTGAAAATGGGTATGTTTTCCCTCAAATTACACAATTCTCTTTGTGTGATTTTGGTTTCTAACAGAGATATTTTCCTACTGGAAAAAAAAAAAGGAAAAAGAAAAGAAATAAAAAAGTGGTATAAAATTATCACAAATAAATGGTTGTTGTGAACACACATGAAGTTCAAAAATAATACTGAATAGGATATTGATTTCTCTGTTTCAAGCAGCATATTGAACATTATCTGGAAAGGTGACCATTAAGGGTACTGTTAATGACAGTTAAGGGTACTGGGAGCTAGAAGGAGATGTATGTAAAGATTGATGAGGAGGAGGGGAAGGAGAGACAAACACAAACCTACAATTATTGATAGGATGGAATTTTTTTTTCCTATTTCACAGAGAGGTAGTGATACTGAACCTATTATTACATGGTCCTAATTACACATCCAGGCAATAGATCACTTATTTTAGGAGAAATACCTACTGACTGGGAAACCTCACTAATTGTTCCTTTTTTGTTGGCATACTATTTGACTGCAATAATTATAGAGCTGTTTCCCCACTATCTTTTGCTCTGAAGGTCTCTAAAAAATATTTCTTCCCAGTCTCCAAAAACTTTTAGCATCTTAAGTCTGAGCCCTTAACTTTTGTGTCTCATCCCACCCGATAGGCGCAGTGCAGTATTCATGCAATGATCAAATTGATCAAGGCTACTGTATTAGGTGTCTATTATTTATATTGTGGTAGCACTACAGGCCCATCATGCTAGATATTGTACACATAACAAAGAGATGATCCCTGTCCATGATCATTCTATGTTCTGAAGTTCTTGGATTGATTGCGCAAAAGCTTTTGACAGCCAGAAGTACACCACCTAACAAAAAGAAAAAGCAAACCTATTGGAGTGGCTTATTGTAACTAGCTAGCTAATTTGTTTTGATTATTGAAATCAGGTTCTACTCATATGGGACATCTATGGAATGTTAGGGAGAGGCTCCACAAAAACCTGCTAACATAGCTATACCTACTGCAGTACAGAGTTTTAAATAGTGTCAGAGCCATGCCCTGTGCATGCACAAACACACACCCTTCCCAAAAAACTCATGGATGTTGAGTGCCCACTGGATCATTATATTCCTTTAGCGAAACCTCCTGCTTAACATAGGCCATAGATTTTCACACACACATTCCTGCACAGAGCCCAATAACCTGTGGCTGACCTAGAATCTCTCTTTTATAAAGACATCCACTCCTGATTTAAGGACCACAAGTGATGGAGAATCTACCACACTCCTTAAGTTGCTCCATAACGTCCATTATGTTCACTGTTAAAAATGAATGCCTTAGTTCTAGTCTGAATGAATCTAGATTCAATATCCAGCCACTGAATCTTGATTTATAAGATTTCCTCCACTGCACTGCCCTTATCCTGACCCGCAGGACCCCTTTCTATTCTACCCCTAGATCTCCACACATCTTAATATTTCAGTCCTAGTCCTCAGTACCAGCTGCTATTCTAGTCCTGCCTTGGCTTTCCCTTCACCGCCAAAGATCTGAAGCAACTCCGAACATTATAGACCAAGATGTCACAGAAAGACACCTGATCCAATTACACAGGAACTCCTGAGATTTACTTTTGGACTCAGTTAAGATGAAAGCCTTCAGCTCCTGTACAACATAGCTGGGTTAAGGGATGGGTAGCAATCTCCTTGGTGGGATTAGCAGATCTCAGTTCACCCTATAATTTATATGCCTCAAAATACGTCTAATTAAAGCTAATTTTTAGAGACAATAGAGGTCATTTGACCTGAGAAGCTAAATGCAGTTTGAAAGGCCTTCTCCCAAACCTACAGGTGATTTTAAAAATCTGCAGACCGACACAGGTAGGCTGATGCCCGATTGCAGAGATGCATATTGACCAGACACAGTGGTTCTGACACACCCCTATGAAAGTAGGTGTGGCAGCTCCAAATGTTTGGTTTATCAAATAGGCATTAAAGGTTTGATCAGAAACCCACTGAAAACAGTGGGAGGTCTCCGGGGCCACTAAAATCTGAAACAATTGTGTTTAGAAAATAGTTTCAGTAAATATGCAAAACACACTGTAAATTCTCCAGATGTCTGTGTAACCTATTGGTATGCATATTTCTTTATGAAGATGGGTATCTTTGAAGTAATTAATATGATGGAAAGGTTGCCCGGGTTACCGCCTCGATTATTGAATAACAGAGCAAATTGGTATGTAAACAGTAACACTTATCTAACTTACTGGCACAAAAGTAACTGCTGACAAGTGCATTCCACACACTCTATAGGCTGTATCCAGCACAAATGCATTTCCTCTTCCAGAGCCTTCTAATTCAGAGCCTGCTCCCTACTTCAATGGAACATTTCTTACCACCCCAAAATTGGCTGTATAATACCAGTTCCAGCCTACACTGCTATCTTAGCTGTCTTTTTTCTGGGGTGGGGTCAAATATCATCTGGTAAGCTTATAGGAGTGATATTCCAGCACAGCATCCTTCAGCATTTTAATGGCAGTGGAATGCTCTACCCAGTCAGACTGAAGGTCAACAAAGGAAGAGCGTATTTCAAAAGGTTGTATAGGCCAAATTTATGTCCCCATAGCTTCTCTCTTTGATAGAACATGCCTGCTCCCAAACAACAATGGAGGGCAGATGCCCCCACGATTATCCCAGTAAATGAGGTTTGGAGGATTACATAACACACGAAGGTCCAGCTCTTGAACCAGTGAAATTCGACACTGCTCCATTAACTTCAGTGAGGCCACACCCATTTACATCAGCTGAGGATGCTTTAGAAATGATTTCAGAATATTATTTTTTATAAAGACAACTTCCAGGCTTAGAACCCATCTACTTCCATAACTCTCTGGTGTAGAAACATTCCACTGACTTTTAGCAGAATGGGTCACTCATTCCGCAGCTATATATTGGCCCACTTAGCAGCCATTTTAATAACAATGTTCTAGGGATGTGCACATCTGATGGGTAATCATAATTCCATTGGGATGGTGAACTAAAATATTAAATGTAGAAGTTGTGCACATACTGCTAGCTCAATAAAATTACATTGAATTGACCAGTGAATAGAAATACATTAAAGAATTTACTAGCTATATTTTGACAAGTTATTTTGAAGCCCTTGGAGGAGAGGAACATGATCAGGAACAGTCAACAAGGATTCACCAAGGGCAAGTCATGCCTGATCAACATGATTGCTTTCTCTGATGAGATAACTGGTTCTGTGGGTACGGAAAAAGCAGTGGACGTGATATACCTTGACTTTAGTATTCTTGCCAGCAACTTAAAGTAGTATGGATTGGATGAATGGATTATAAAGTGGGTAGAAAACTGACTAGATTGTCAGGCTCAATGGGTAGTGATCAATGGCTCGATGTCCAATTGGCAGCTGGTACCAAGCAGAGTGCCCCACGGGTTGGTCCTGGGGTTGGTTTTGTTCAACATCTTCATTAAGGATCTGGATGATGGCATGGATTGCACGCTCAGCAAATTCATGGATGACACTAAGCTGAGGGGAGAGGTAGATATGATGGAGGATAGGGATAGGGTAGATCACATTATGGATTGGGCCACACAAATACCCCACAAAGAACCTGCTTTAATACAGGAAAAAAAAATCTACTCACCCAATACTCCTAGTTATCTTGCACTAGTTATCCTACTGTAACCTACCATCTTACACTGGATCTCATGCTGGGTATTGAACACTTACAACCCATACTTAATGGGGACCACATCTTGAAAGAAATCTTTCCTGAATCCCCTCTTCTGGCCTTCAAACAAACTCCTACTCATCAAGCTCATCAACAGAAGCAAGCTCCCCACAAACAAGGGCCCACCAGCTCAAAGCAGTACCAGCCCCTGAGCACACATGCAAAACCTAAAGACATATCTTCACAACTATGTGAATCAATACATCCCACAACACCTTTCAAGATCCATAGGTCCCACACATGCCTATCACATGTGGTGCACCTCATCCAGTGCACAACATGCCACAACAACAACTATGTTGGTAAAAAAACAGACAAGCACTACACTCAGATGAATTCTCACAGAAAAACAATAAAAAGACAAAAACACCATATCACTTGTGGACAAACACTGTTCACAGTGGTACGTCTGACCTCTCAATCCTCATCCTCAAAGGAAACCTGCACAACTCCTTCAAAAGGAGCTTTCAATTCACCACTCTGCTGGACACTAAAAACCATGGACTTAAAGAGACACTGAACTACGGCTCCTTACAATAATTTATAACATTACTGCATGCTAACCTTTAATTTGCCAATTTCATTTTAAGTGGGTCTTCTATGGCTTGTGTGAAACCCTTATTCTTAAAAGGATTTGTCTAAAGCTTTATTTAGCTCAGACACCGGCTACTTTCTCCAGAGCAGAGGAAGAGCTCTGTGAAGCTTGAAAGCTTCTTGCTTCCACCAACAGAAGTTGATCCAGTAAAAGATATTATCTTACCTGTCTTATCTCTGTCACATCCTGGGACCAACATGGTTACACCAATACTACAAACCAAATATTACTCTCGCACAGTCCACTGAAAGTAAATAAGCTCACCTGTTTATGAACAATTCCTTCCTTTAAAGATTACTATACACACTTTTCTGGTACTTAACCATAAATAAAGATGAACTATTAATATTTTATATGGAGCCATAAGTGTATTTAAGTTTTTACAAAACATGTAAAAATCAAGTGATCTGGAAAATGTGTACTCTAACTTTATACAGCACTAAACCCAAATGAAATGCATCTTTTACAGCCCACATTTCCACGCATGCAGTCAGGATGGGAGTGTACATAAAAGACTTGCTGAATGTCTACATGGTAATTTTTGTACTATTCTTATTGAAACTGCAAGTTGTACATGCATGTGGTTTAGAAATAAAGGCCCAAATTTTTATAAGTAACTGCATAGAAATAACTGGGTTTTAACACTAAGTTGGTAAACTGTATTTTTACTTGTTTCAAACTGAGGTATAATTAACCAAATACCAGCATCTTTTTCACTTGCTAGAAAATCTGAATAACTGTATAATATTAAGATAGCTTGGCATAATTTGCAAGACCAAGCCACAAAAGATTTAAGGTGAAGCCCAAGTTCAGACTAACTAAGATGCTTATTTCAAATGGATAAATTTAGACTGATAGGGTAATGAAAGGGGCATTGACAACCACTTGTGAGCTCCTTTAACATATCTATTTTCAGGAAATGTAACATCTGGCACATACTACATCCATTATCCTATCTGTCCAGCTTAAGTGCACACAAATAATATATGTTCATGACTGATTTCCCTGCTGATGTCTTTATTATTACTTTGAACAGATGAAGTCTATGTATTTAGTCCAGCCTTTTACTGTTAAATTTTGTTTTTCACATTCCTGTGTCAAATTGCTCAATTGTGTGATATTTGGCCAATATCTAAACATTTTTCATTGTCATACTAGTTTCTCAATAAGACAACAAAATGATAACCAATGTAAAATTAAAATTGAATAGAAATCAGAAATTCTTTAATCCTAAAATGTACTTTGATTACTTATAAACAGGAGAATCATTAACAACTAGGAAACAATGGTAGATAATATGAACTGCTTCCTGAGAGTCATACATTTTAAAGACAGAAGGGGCCATTATGATCATCTGGTCTATCCTCCTGCATAACACAGAGCATGATATTTAACCTAATAATTGCTACATCAAGCCCATAACTTCGTACTGAGCTAGAGCATATCTTTGAGAAAGATTTCAAATCAAGATTGAATGACTAAGAGTCTGGAGAATCTATCACATGCATCGGTAAATTGTTCCAATGGTTAATTAAGCCCAGCATTAAAAATATTTGCAACTTTTTTGTAGCATTTGGCTGCTAAATTAAAAGAGCTCTGTTTCTTCTATGCTTTCGGGCAGATGCATGAATTCAAAGTTAAAGTGTTATACGCACAACTCATTGGAAGAGTTGGTGCTCCCATATTCAGTAAATGCACAAAATGATCCTCCTTGGATATCTTCAACAACAACTCTTACATATAGATCACATTCTCAAGTATAACACCTTATGATATCATATCAAAACCCTGATAAGATACTTTATTCTACCTTAGGTCTCTCCTCCTTACCATTTCACAAGATAGTGTTCATCCAAACTGGCATTTAGAATAGACAGAACATCACTAAAATACTGCTCATGAGAGACGTTAAATTAAGACCAGAGTCAGTTAAAGGAAATACAAAAACAAAAGTGCAAAAAATGTTTTACAAATGGCAACAACACTTATATAAAAGTCTTTTTACTACCACCATCTAACCTATTGTTTACAAACTAATTTTGTAACACATTTTCTATTCAAGGTTCAGAACTATTTTATAAACTATGACATATCAATGAGAAGAGACAATATGGTAATATCAGCTATCATTAGCACTCCATTTAACATTTTGTGAGGAAATATGATCCTATGTTGAAGCACTAGACTGGAACTCAGAAGATCTGGGTTTAATTCCCAGTTCTACTAGTTTTCCCATATGACTTTGCACAAGCCATTTATTCTGTTTGTACCTCATTTTCCCATTCATAAAAACGAGGATAAAATGTTATTTCTCCCCCGCTCTGTCCGTCTTGTCTACTTAGACTGAAGGTCCTCAAGGCGGAGTCTCTCTCTGACTATGTATATGTAAAGCACCTAGCACAATGTGACTCTGATCTGAATTGGGGCTTTTAAATTTTACTGTAATATAAATAAAATAAAAGCCCTGTTTTCAGTAGCTCCTAACTTTCTGAAATATTCACCTTTTGAGATGAAGTTTTCCAGGCTGGTTTTCTGCCTAAAAATAAGTTTGAGAAAAAGTTTCCCCTTTTGTTTTAAATACAAGTGAATAAAATAGATTTCCTATTGCAAATTTTAATCTCCCCCAAAAAAAACAAACAAAAAAACCCAATCCTTTTTTTGGGACCGGCTCTAGCCCCCAAAAGCAAAGTTTTTATGTTTGTCAGGAAAATAGCCCTTATAAAAGAGTGCCACTGAAGTCTGGGTTTGCTTTGAAAGTTATGAAAATTCATATGTACGTAGAATATCATTTTTAAGCTCTTTATACCAATGTTCTAAGCAGAACAGTTTGCATTACACGCATGAACACTGGGCTAACTTTAGCCGCATAGCATGTACAGAAGAGCATGCATAGTGCTGAATTAAATACTGCACAGGCAAAGGTGGGAAATGAAGGAAGGAAGGCTATGCAGCAGCCCTTGCCTCATTTGATATGCACCTTGTATAGAAGTGACTTTATACACAAAGTAGGGCACAGCAGTAGAAGAAGAAACACACTGTAGAGTGGCAGCTCTGCTATAGCTAAGATTGAAAGTTGTTTCCAATAATCACCTTTTAAACAGTAAAATCCACATACTGACTTGGATTTTCTCGAAATTTGGTGTGTGTCATAGGGGCAAGAGTTAGGGCTAGTTGTCCAGATTTGGGATTATTTGAGCCAGATGACATACCGTTTTTTAGGGAAGCTGTGTTTACAAAATCATATGGTTCTTATAATTTGTTTGCCCACACCTGGGGCTCATCCTATGGCTTTGATCTCTCCAAAATGATTTCACCCACCAAGATTTATCTTGCTATAGCAAGTATATACCCTATGGCAGGGGTCTCAAACACATGGCCCGCGGGCCACATGTGTCCCGCGAAGCCCTTCCCTGCAGCCTGAAAAGCTCTCTGGCACACACACCCCCCACACACACCATAGCAGTTTCCGGGAGGGAGGGGCCAGAAGCAGAGGCTTCTCTGCTGCCTGGCTGGGCCGCTGCCGATTCCCAGCTTCCAGGCGCTGCTGCTGCGGCTTCAGTGAATGAGCTGGGGTGAAGTTTCGCAGGAGCCCTCTGCAGCGGTGGCCAGGAGCGGTAAGCCAAGCTCCCTGTACCCCTTTTCTCCCCCTACTTCATTTCCTGCAGCTGCCAAGCTCCCCGCACCCCCCGCCCACTCCCTGCCTACTTCCAGGCGTTTCCTACTGCCAAACAGCTGTTGGCAGTGCCTAGCACTTTCCAGGAGAGAGCGGAGAGCTGCGCACTCAGAGAAGGAGGCGGGGCAGGGTGGGACCTCATGGAAAGGGTGGAGGGGGGGCGTGTCAGTGATGCGGCCCTTGGGCCAGTGCACTAGTCCTCATGTGGCCCTTGTGGTCTTTTGAGTTTGAGACCCCTGCCCTATGGCAAGCAGCATAGCTGCAACTGTGCCACGATAGCACATATGTAAAGTGGACACAGTTTTAGTTTTCTCTGTTTGTTATTTTTCTATTCTCCTACCTCTCCCAATATTAATCCTGATATCTACCCAGAAAATAGACTTTCACCCTTTTTAAATTTTTGTAGTCAACACGATAAATTCCCAGCAAATCATAGAATCTCAGAGTTGGAAGGGACCTCAGGAGGTCATATAGTCCAACCCCCTGCTCAAAGCAGGACCAATCCCCAACTAAATCATCCCAGCCAGGACTTTGTCAAGCATGACCTTGACAAACCTCTAAGGAAGGAGACTCCACCACCTCCCTAGGTAACCCATTCCAGTGCTTCACCATCCTCCGAGTGAAAAAGATTTTCCTAATATCCAACCTAAACCTCCCCCACTGCAACTTGAGATCATTACTCCTTGTTCTGTCATTTGGTACCACTGAGAACAGTCTAGATCCATCCTCTTTGGAATCTCTTTTCAGGTAGTTGAAAGCAGCTATTAAATCCCCCCTCATTCTTCTCTCTTCTGTAGACTAAACAATCCCAGTTCCCTCAGCCTCTCCTCGTAAGTCATGTGCTCCAGCCTCCTAATCATTTTTGTTGCCCTCTTCTGGACTCTTTCCAGTTTTTCCACATCTTTCTTGTAGTGAGGGGCCCAAAACTGGACACAGTTAAAATGTTAAATTAAGAACTGGAAACACAGGGCCTTAGTGACAAGATAAGTGGAGCCACTTGAGCCCACCTTCTCTCCTGCCCCCTTCCCTACTCCTCAACAATTTCTCCCCATGACTATTGCACCAGGCCAAGGGAAGGGGTTGGAACTCTTTCCTTTCTTGCTCCCTGATCAGGCAAAGAAACCTAGAACTATCTCCTCTCCAACCCCATGCTACCTTCATTAGTGGGGAATGGGGCTATAGGCTGACCTTTCTCCTTGTTGCTGCTTCTACGGGAAAAGGAAAGGTGAGAGCAGAACAGATAGGAAGGTGTCAAATCTGCATAGCTGGAAATGTAGAAAGGGCTTTAATTCTGCCCCTGCAATCTTCCCCACATCTAGCCTTCCCCCCTCCCTGAAAAAAACATGCTCCCACATTGACTCACTGTCAATTCTTGAACCCTCTCCTCAACCTGTGGGCTCCCTGCTGATGCCCACCCAGAGGCAGGGAGAGAGGAAAAGGCTGTGCTGGACAGGCAGAGAGACTGGAGACAATGCATTGGGAGGGCTGTTCTATAAAACACAAGGGCACTGAGAACCATTTTTAAAAGGAGGAAGTTAACTGCTCAGAATTCCATTAATACATGTAAAGTTGCCCAGTGGTGTCTTGTTCCTGTCCAGAATATCAAACTCAGGCTCACACAGTCCTCAAAAAACTAGGAAGCAATACAGACTAAAATGTTGGAAAACCAGGAAATAGAGTTAAGGTTCTCGGCACCCTTGCAGCACAACCTTAATTCTGGCTAACTGTTACTACCCCTTCACGTTGCCCTGAGGATTCATTCTGTGATGCTACCTCCACTTACCCATCACTAAGTCCAGAGACCAGCGTCATGTATACCCCCCTTGACTGCTGACATGTCCCATAATGAGAAGATATAGCAGTAGGCAATCTATGGCATGCGTGCCAAAGGCAGCATGCAAGCTGATTTTCATTGGCACTGACACTGCCCAGGTCCTGGCCACCAGTCTGGGGTAGGGGCTCTGCATTTTAAATTTAATTATAAATGAAGCTACTTAAACATTTTAAAAACCTTATTTACTTTACATACAACAATAGTTTAGTTATCTATTATAGACTTGTAGAAAGAGACCTTCTAAAAACATTAAAATGAATGACTGGCACGCAAAACCTTACATTAGTGTGAATAAATGAAGACTTGGCACACTGAAAGGTTGCCGACCTCTGCTGTAACTAGCGTCAGTAACAGTGCGCAGAACTCAGCACTCCAATGAGGTATAGTTGATCCCTCAAGGTAAACATGCACCTTCTCTTATATCACAGTGACATCTCTTCCAACCCGCTCCAACTAATCCCTCCACCGTCCAATGCCTCCACCATACCTAACACAGCGAACGCTGCTAGAGTGCATGCAAACAAATGCTAGAATTCAAGTCTGTGGAACAATCCACAACACTACCAACTGTTCCTTCTCTTACATATATTTCATGTCTACATATGGCATAACTCTTACTGAGCCCAGTGATTATTTCAAGCTCCAGGGGCAGTGTAAAAGGTCACAGGGGGCATGTATCTTAATTCTATTTACTGGTATTACAACTGTTAAGTTTGTTGCCTTTGCTCTTCATTTCCTTCACTTGTCCTTTCCTGGTTTGCAGAAGATTCTGTGTAGTTGAAGTCTACGTTCTGGAATGGTATAAGGTATCACCTGGCACTCTTACCTTTACATTAACAAAGTACTTGGGATGTTAATATGTATTTAAGGCTTTTTTTAAAAAAATGTTACGTTGTATTATTTGAAATACTATGTTATGTAATTAAAGGCTTTGAGTAAAATTTCCAGGAGCGCCTAAATCACTTTTGAAAATGGAACTTAGGTGCCCAAGTTACTTAGGTGCTTTTGAAGAAAGTTATTCTTCATCCTGAAGGATCCCTGAAGTACTTTTCAAACTGAGTTGAAATAAAGCACTGCTGAAAGGCAGCCATTTCTGGTTTGGAGGGTGACAAATCAATGGTTGCATATTATATTGCACAAACATGCGAGGAAGAAAAGTTTTGGCCAACAGCACTACGGCAAACGCCTCTTCTGAAAATAAGAATCAAAGGATCCAGTATTGTTGCACAGCTGACAAGGGAACCAAATTTTAAGACCCACAAACAGTAAATTTCATGGAACCAATTTTATCTCCCTTAAGGGCTGAGTCTGCCCTCACAAAATGTGAGTTTGTGATTCCAGGGAATCCAAACATTCTAAATATCATGTTTCAACCACTAAGCCACTACCCAGTCACTAATACATATCTACTCATGGAAAACTTAAGTGACTCTTTGTATTTTTATGCTGATATGACCTCCCTCATTTTCCTCTTAGATTCACAGGAGCATACAACAGATTTGTGAAATCACAAAAGTTCATCCTGTGAACAAAATAAAACAAAAAGAGAAACATGCTGTGTAGTGCTATCAAGAAACTCTGCTTTACTGCTGTTCCCACCCACCCCCAATCATT
This sequence comes from Dermatemys mawii, assembly GCA_007922305.1. Classification (NCBI taxonomy): domain Eukaryota; kingdom Metazoa; phylum Chordata; order Testudines; family Dermatemydidae; genus Dermatemys; species Dermatemys mawii. The sequence goes on from ML677379.1 coordinate 2,601,528, forward strand.
CTTTCCAGTTGAAGTTGCTATAGCAATGATAATTATTTTTGATCAGCATGATTCAGTAATTACTGCAATAAAATATTGTAAAGCTTGTTACTACAGGTGAGAGACAAGAATAGTCTCTTCAATTATGCACTCTTCCCTTTAAGGTGGTTTTCATTTCTTTTGGAATCAAATAGTACTAGGTAAGATGTTAAATTCAGCTTTTATTTTTGTCTGACTTCACTTTTTATTTAAATGAGTGTCAGTTGCCAGAAGCTGTTTGGCTTCTTTGAATCACCCAAACACAGACATTTTCCACAATCAGTGGAATACTGAATACTGAGGCTGAATACTTATTTTTATTCCTGAGGATTTACTGAAAAATAAAATATTTTAGTATTTTGAAATCTGTGAAATATTGCAACCCTATGCTAAAATTTTATAACCAGGTAAAATTCCCTTACTACCACTGTATGACACTTAGTTTATGGATCTGACATTATAAAGGCTAAAGAGAAACCCTTTACTTCTAAGTCATTTATTCCTGGCGATTTTAGGTTAGCTGTGTCTATAGTTTAGATTCTATTGTATAGGCAGAATCCATGATGCAAGAGAAGTCTTTAAAAAGATGTTTCTTAAAAGGAATGGCTGGTGATGACTGCATATTAGCTATACAGTAGGCTTACCATAATACTTGTTTATCCTTGATTTGTCATTTTTATTGATAGATCTTCATTTTCAAAGTGGATGTAACAATGAGGTGATAGATGGAGGAAGTATCATGATATCCAATATCCTGAAGTCATCAATCATTAATATTAACTACTTGTTTAACTTTATAAATTGAAAACCCTTTCTAGAGATCAATCTTTCTCTTGCTTGTGTATTTGGCACATACCTTTCTAATTGTTTGGTATAAAAGGAGTACTTAGCTGTAGGACTCCAGTTCCATGTAAAGCTGGAATCATTGATAGGCTAAGTGATTCTTGAATAGAGTTTGTAAGTGATAGAAGGACAATTAACTACCCAAATGGTGGTGGACACACTGCCCAAGTTATTGCAGTCTCTGATAGCACAATAGCCTTCTTTCCATCGCCAGCATCAGTAACACTGGTAGAATCTATCTAATCTGCAATTCACAGAGTTAGATGTCTTCATCCTCCTATCCATGTATCTAGATACTTGACATGTGCAGAGGTAAATTAGTGTTATGTTGGAAATTTTCAGGAGGTGGGACTTGGGGAGAATATCATAGGGCTAAACTGATCAGCATGTCCAATTTTCAATATTGTGCTAAAGAATGGTATCAAAGTGGCTGTTTGTGAACACCTGCTGATCCTACAGATCTTTAAATGGAGATTTAATAAGGTACCCACACTCTTCAGAACACATTCAACATATCCATTCATTTAATTTCTATATAGGATATAGCACTTTGCTTATGAACATATAATTTACAGGGCTCTATCCTGCTCTTAATGAAGTCCTGGATAGGAATAGGGCTGAGTTCTTAAGACTGAAAAATCTTCAAAAGAGACTGTCAGTATTTAATCCTCATTCATTAAAATTACTATTTGTTTTGAAACAAGAGTGATCAGCACTTTATAATGCACAAAAATAAAGCCAGTCCTTACCCAAAATTGATTATAGGTATTAGGAAATCCAACAATCAAATTGTTTCTCATCTTACCCTTGATAATTAATATAAACTCCCTTCTTGTGAGCATCCAAATATTTTGACTATGCTACATTTTATTGGCTAACATCTCTTACAGAGTCTCTAAAAATGCACTGTGGTCTAGTGCTTTTCATAGGAGACCTGGAGTCAAAATCTCTAGGTTCTAATCTCATCTCACTAATTCTTCTTGGGTGACCTTGAGCAAGACACCTATTATCAAGCATGTCTATCAATTCAGTTGTCTTCATTTTCGGGTACCCTAGTTGAGACAGGAAAGCCCTAATTTTTAGAGGCTGAGTACCCCATAACACCACCAAATGAAGCCAGTGAGGTGTAGGATCTTCCTCACACAACTTTTGTGAGGCTTAATGAATGAGTGTTTGTAAGATGGTTTTTGATAGTTCAATAAAATACATGTACCTAACTTTTTGGGGGGGATGGGGGGAAGGGTGAGGACACAACCAACAGATGACAAGTTTCAGAGTAGCAGCCGTGTTAGTCTCTAAGGTGCCACAAGTACTCCTGTTCTTTTAACCAATAGATGAGCACTCACAATTATGAAAACATTGGCATACTTTTATTACTAAGTCAGGTAAAGGTATAGTGCAATTTATTACATGAACCTCTGTTCAGAATCCTTGTGTCTTGACAAAAGATTTCCCAACAGGGAATATACTGTTCAGCATGAACGCTTAATATCTCTTCAAGACAAAGCATTAAATATCACTAGCATATGTTTTACTGTATGATGTGACACAAAAAGGTAGTCTCACATTAATCAGGAAATTAGACATTTCAAGTGTGTGTTTCAAGAAAAATAAAATGTTTTTTTGTGTCTGAATGTGTATGGGGATACAACAGTACCTACTCGCCAATTAGCCAGAAGATACTGTGAAAACCTGTTGGCCAGTTTGCTAGGAAACTATTGTTCCTAGCACATCTTTTGTTTTATTTGTCTCTGAATTCTCCTTCCCAGGAAGCATACGGCAGGTGATCAGAGTTTTCCTCTCTATGTGAAGCATGTAGTTATCTTTGCCCAAACAAGACAATGTTTCATTTGTAAATCTTACGAAAGGAACTGCTGGAAGATGCACCAGCCTTCTGCAAGGAGATCAAAGAGCTGCTAGGACATGTTGGTCAAGTATTTCCCTTTCATCTGAATATATCGTGTGTGACCATATGCCATTCTCAAAGGGTGAGGAAGGTTTCTAATCAATCCAGGAGGAGTACTCAGAGATGACAGGGAAGAGAAAGGAAGATTAAGAAACATCTATAAACAAACCTCTACAGAGGGAGGAGCAGGTAAAATACCTGGACTGAATTAGTTCACTGAGGTTTACAGGGATTCATTATGGGAAAGATAATAGGGTTAATAGTGATTATAAAGTTACAAGAGATGGGCCACAAACAAAATCCTAGATCCAAATCCTTTGGAACTTCAGAAAGTTTTGGATGTAGGTTTGTGCTTTCCTACTTGGTCCATTAATAAAAATATATGGTGCAGAGAATTAAAATGAGAATTAGAATGTCATCTAATATTGATGAAAGAGATGTATCAAAAAGCACTTGTGACACTAAAGAATTTGTCATAGTCCCAGCATACTCCACAGTGCTTTTCCAAGGATAGTCTCTATTAAAAAGTGTTATTTGCTGTTTGTACGCGAGAAAGAACATTACACTACAATGAAAGCAAATTATGCTATTTGCAATATATCTGCAACTTCTGCAAAAAAGTGAACCAAAGAGTATGCAAAAGAAAACTTGTGAGAGAAAGAATGTACCATGTTTGATGAATAACATTGCAGATAACCTGGGAAATGAGCAAAGCTTCTGAATCGCAAATATGTAGGTAAGTGCAACATAAAAAATTACAGGCTGAAGTTCTCTTCTAGAATAGAGTTTTGGATTTTTTTCAAAATAAAAACTGGATAAAGAACTTCACAATACTAAATGGGAAAAAATATTTTTTTAAATCAGTTGAATGTAATATAATAAACTCTCTGTAGAGTCATGCTGGGAATGGATGTGTGCTTCTACTATTACCTCTTGTGAATTTCCAGCCAGTGATGTGAGAATGAAATTGCTTGAGGAAAAACCTGTTAACATAATTGGTTTGTCACCTTAAAATTTCATCCAGATTTCACTTGAATGTCAAAAATTTACTTTCATTTAATAAAACAGGCAATGCTATTTATGTAATTCAATTACTTTAAAGTTTTCTGTTCTTTTGCCTTATTAGGGAAATTGTCAGTATTTTATTTATTTTACACAAAATTTAAGAATGAAATTCTCCCAGTGTTCCATACTATGGTTGGCATTAGGGGCCCAATCCTGCCAAACCCACTGAAGTCAACAGGTGTTGAAAGAGCTCAATAATTTGCAAATTTGCGCTATGAGGGTATTACAACGGAATGTGCAGGGGCGCTGCAGGCTAGAGTGAAGAATGTGTACTTTTAACACGGTATCCTCCCAGTGGCCAGTCAGCAACACTGGGACCCAAAAGGTTCCACCAAGTTCTGCTGCAACAGAACTTTATTCAGTGCATCTTGAGGCAAATATCAGTCCATTGTGGGGCACATCAGGCCCCAGCATTAAATTAAATGACTGCAGAATACATCACCTGAACTGTGTGGTTTGTTTCCAGAAAGCTGAACTAACTCCAGCGGGTCCATCTGCTCAAGTCCAACAAACTTTATTGAGGGAACACAGGTGCTGGAACTAGTGGTATGAGGGGTGCTGCAGCACCCCCTGACTTGAAGTGGTTTTCATTATATATAAGGTTTACAGTTTGATTCAATGGCTCTCAACACCCCCACTATAAAAACTGTTCCAGCACCCCTGTGAGGGGAATCCCTTCACCCTAACAGCCAACCCCTTCCTATCTCCCCTTCACTTGGAACTGGAACTGTTACATGCCTGACCTCTCCAAAAAGGCAAAGGGTGGAATTCTTGTTGCTGTGCAGCTCCTCCGAGGCCAACCCCCATCCAATGCTAATATAATCAGTGGCCTAAAGCTATAATCTGGCCCACAATGTTGATATTAGCAGAGATCTTTTGTGAATAATTAGAGAAGCATGTTAGTCTCAAGAATCAAATGCACCTGCTGCCTGGAGATGTAACTACATAACATTTCTGTCCAGGCCCATTTTAATAGTAACATTATCATCATTTTTGTTACAGTAAAAATAAGCAATATTAAGCACAGGTATCTGCTGTATAAATATTTATGCAAGAGGAAACTGTTCTTCTGTGCAACCCACAAGTGACAGACAAACATTCAACGCTGAACCCAGTAAAATAGCCTTTGGATGAAAAAGCTGAGGAGTGTTTAGACAGATGGCTAGTTTGCTACATTGTTTTTCCAATGCTGGGTGCTGTACTGGAAACAAATCTATAGCAACTTTTTCTTTAATACTTCCTATGAATTACCCCAAAGAGAATTTATTGTAGTCCATGAATTCACTGCAATGTCATTAAAGAGCACAGGAAGATATACCCTTTCAAAGAACACAGATAGCTAAACCCTATGTGGTATGGGAATATGCTTGGGAAGTCACTGGGAAATGCAGCTAGGAAAGCCCATAACATCAGGGAGCCCTAACCAACAGACAAGAAAAATTAAAGGAAATAAAACAGATTACTTTAAGTGAAAAAGCTTCAGTGAATTTTTAAAAGAGGTTTTGTTTAAAAATGAGTAAGTTCTTTCAGCTATTGTAACTAGCTGAGGCAAGTTTTTCCTTTGATATTTCTTAACTGGGGAGATTCCTCCCTTCAGCTATATAACAAATTATACCTAAAGGAAAGGAGAAAGATGATAACTAGGGTTAGGTGACCTGGTTTGGATAAAGGACCGAGCTGAAACTCTGCCCAAAATTTGAACCTAGCTTTTTTTAAAAAAATTGATGTTTGAGAAAGTTTAATTTCCATATTACTTACTTATTTTTCATATCCCAATGTCATCTTCTGATTCCAGCTGAAAGCAGGAGACATGCTCAAATACTGTACCCCAAGATATGCTGTTCTTGCACTATTTATGCAATGGTCAGACACAACTACGGAGGTCTCCTCAGAGCTTGTTCCCTCCAGCCTAATTTTTCAGACTTGAGAGATTTGGGTAAGTATTAAAATGTTTTTTCCTTATACAGTACTGATAACATGGATTCCTTCAGATTATGGGCCCTAGATCTTGCCATGATGTCAGGACACAACCTGGTTTTATTCCTCCAGTAGCACAGGGGTGACTGTTCTAACTTGAAGGCTAAGAAATCTTTGTGAAATGATTGCATGGCTAGAGTAAAAGTGGAGGCCTGGAAAACAAGTCAGAGAAGGGAAGTCTAAGTGCCAGCAGAACACAGTGACTGCTCTCACTTTTTGCCATCATATTAGACCAGTAGAAAGGAACAGGGATCCTCCACTACAGTACTGCTCCTGTCAGATATGAGAAACTTCTCTCCAGGAATCTGTGCCTGGCATATATCTACCCTTAAAGTCTTTCAGGAATCTACTTCTCAGCACCTGAAGAGTCTGATGGTCTTTACAGCTATTAAAACATATGTTGTTGGAAAAGTTATCACACTGATTTTCTCCTGAACAATCTATAAATGCTGAGGTTATATTTAGAATGAAAGCAACATTTGTCAGGAATTTTTTTGTGCAACTATGGAAAAAAATTAAACCAATTTTCAAAATCTGTATGCCAAATTATCGTTTCAGTTAATCCACTGCCACCAACAAAACGGGGAGGAGACTTTAGTCAAATATGTCCAGCCACCCCTCCTCCATTTCTGTTCCTATCTGTTAAAACTGATCACCTGGACTTTTATAAAGACTGTTCTTTTTTTCTTCTCTCTAATTTCTGATGTTGAAGATGAGTACAGTCCATTACAGCTAACTCCATACAGCAAAGCACTGCACTCACTTACCCTCACTAGACTCAGTCTGATGTAGGAGCAAACAAATTGGGGAGGGAGTGAGGAGTCATCTAGTGGTGACTACACTATGTTCCAGTAAAGGTAGTCCAAAGAAAATACAAATTTCTAGGGAGAAGAGCAGTAAGTTCAGGGGGAGACTGGTGATCCTGTACGTCGGATTTTCAAGGGCATAATCTTCATTTCTCATCTTGTTCAGAGTCAAAACGGTAGACTGATGTTTTATGCTTTCTTGAAAGTATTTTCTGTATGTCATTCTTTTTGCTGACTGCTAGACAGAGTAGCCAGTTGAGCCCAGGGCAGAACCTACTTTTGGTACTAAGCTGTACACTATCAAGAATTGTCACTAGGTTATTACAGCACAGAAGATCCAAGTGTGCATGAACCCCAGACAAACTGTCGTGCTAACAATCAGTTCTGGGCATACTTTCAGCATTGCAACCCATCTATGATCAGTCTACTGCCCCTATTTTGTCAACCATTGCTCTGTGGATGCCCATTTCAAATTAGAAAGGCACTTAGAACAGGAGTGGATCCTCAGCTGGTCACAGCTCCACTGAATTCAATGGAGCTATGACAAGTTGCAGCAATGGAAATCTGTATTCAGTACTCTGACATTTTTAGAAGCTTCTATACTCCAAACAAATGTGTGCGCCACGCCATAGAGTAAGTACAGAATAATACTTGAACATACCACACACTTAATTGTGGCACTGAAGTGTTTTTAATAAATCCTTCATAAAATACTTAGTCTAACCACTAGCTGCTGATTGCCACTGGAGTCACACGCAGAGTGCAGTTTTTTAGACTTCTAAAGCAGCACTGAATTTATTTTGAAAACAGAAAGGAGGTTTACCATACAGTGTGTAAAAATATACCTACAGAAAGCTATACATATAAAAATGCCACTTAAGCATCCAATGTCCATTTTCAATAAGTCTACTTTCAAAAGCCCCCCCATCAAATGGATGTATCACTATAAAGGTCTTAAGTAGAAGTAGTTAGTCTTTCCCGGGCAATTATTCCTTAAATAATTTAATTGATTTAGGGGAATGGGGATATCAAAATACAGGATTATCTATACAAGCCAACAAAAGGCTCTAATTTTACCTGCCTTTACTTATTTCTGTTCCAAAGTATTAGAAAGGGATGAAATAAGATTAAAAAAATTAATAAGCTTTCAACTAAAAAACAGTTGAGGCAAGCCCTTCAGCTCCTTTCTGTTCAAATGAGATTCTGAGAAGCAATTCTAGTAACATGCAAGTCATTTGAATATGAAAAAAAGACTTCACATTAGAGGTGTTAATAAGAGCAGAACACACTCTTTAGGCTTAACCAGCCATGGCAATTTATATTTCAAAAAGACAAAAAAAAAATCACTACTAAATCTTAAGAACAAATTTTTTTACTCCTACACTATATCCATTTACAGTACTTACTTACATACATTTTAGCATCAGTAATGCAGGCCATGCCTGAGGAAGACAATTTAAATTGCCCTTCAAAAAGGCAGAAAAAGTAACATATCATTAGCATGACACCTCTCCTCCTCTTAAATGCACTGAAGGGCTGGTTAGGCTACATAAAGTTAGAGGTAGGTGTGAATGAAAAACACATTCTTTATTTGGTGATAAAGAAAATGTGGAAACAAAAATGCCTACGTGACAGGCTGGCTTCTGCTTTTTCTCACTCAAGCGCTCTACAGTCCGTTTTCAGAATGAATGTGTACTGGACTTTTTGGAGGGAAGTGTGTTCTAACAGCTTTAAATTACAGCAACAATTATAAAGGAAGGAATCCTGAACCTTTTTGCAATAAAGTACAGTATTCTGGGATTTATGCTTATTTGTGTCTCTACATTAAGTAACATAACTATAATCACTCACAGGTTTTGGCTCTTTCATTTTTAGTAAAGCTGATCAAAAATTTTCTGAGTTTTGATGTAACATTTTAAAATTTCAACAAAAAGGAACAATTGGAAAATGGAGGGAAATTATTTGCAACAATCTCGAACTGTCAGTCCTGGACACAAAGAAGTATAGAGAGAACCAAACTGGAGTAGGCTGAAATTTCCCAAAATTTCAACAAAATACTTATAAAAGAATGTACACTTTTTTTTCAAAATGAGTTCTAAGCCAAACATTTCAGTTAAAGGTTAGCTGTAGGAGTCAAAAGCTCTGGGCGAAATGTATTCACATTCCTGTGCTCCCCACTAGTTCACCTATTTTTAATTTGTTTCTTTTATCAGTTCCTCAGTAGGCAACTTTGCTTGTCAGTTACATAGATATAGTTTTTTAGTATGCTACCACACGTGTCCAAATATTCTACCTATATGTACACTTTCTTTTCAGATAATTAAATGAAATGGCGTTGGGCATCAAGGTATGCACATATTTGAAGCGCTTACTTTAGGATATCAGAAACTTCATAAAATATAGAGCGTAAATCATAACTAACATTTCAGTTTTCCACACCATTATTACCTTAACATTTCGTACAGTTTAGTCCAATTAATCTAATATCTTAACTATTTTATATATGGTAATATCATAATTAGGGTCACATTTTTCTCAAGGCTGTCAATCATAAAGTCCATTTTTGGTCTTTTTAAAAAAATATTAATTTTGGATGTTTGGGAATTACTGTATGGTGGATATGATGTAACACTTTAAGTAATTTCACTGAGAATCTTGAGATCTGCCATCTTGGGCTACATGGAAAACTAATAAAGAACAGGAGGTCTGAAACACTGCAGTAATAGAAAGGACCACACAAGTAAATCTGGATGTCTCCCTCCTACAAGGAAAAATAAGTAAGTTTTGTAAACTTGGTCAACTCTCCCGAATTTCAGCTTTGGTGCTCTGCACCCACTACACTAGGTTTTAAAATTCTGCCTTTATTACCAGTGCACATTCAGTTTTATTTACACTAAAATGGGATTTTTTACATGTGGGGTTTTTAATTGCTTTTATATTCATTGCTCTTTGCTGTGACTATCCCAAAACTTTTTCTGAAAACTGCTATGGTAAAAATAAAGGTTGGTGGTAGCAGGAACAATTATGCACCAAATATTTATAAATGTCAACATTCATACTTTCTTTACCCTCTCTAGAAACCCACAAGTTGCAGGGAAGTGATTAAAATGGAGGAAGATTAAAGGAGGACAACTGCAGGTGAAGAGCTTCACTCACCCCAGTGTAGCATTTACTGAAGACCCATCTTATACAAATAATACTAATGCACATTTCTAACATGTCCTTTTAGCAGAAAGAGTAAAACTGACCTGCAATGAGCAAGACAGAGCATACTGCAGAGGAAGGCCAGCAGAAATAGCCCAGAGTATCCCACACTATATCACAGACAAGATAGTTGCCTTTCACAGATTATCTGGGCTGATTAATGAGCACCTGTGCTGAGAGGGAAGGGGGAGGAGGAAGTGATGTAATTTTTTAAAAACCAAGACATTCTCAAACTTTACAGCCCCCATAAAAATAAAAATCTCCAAACATCTAAATTTAAAGCTTATGCCTTCTCCTCCCTCCTGCAGTTATTAAACAAGCAAATCACTCCACTGACTTCAACTCAAGTCTTACTTAACCACTGCCTGATTGGGCTCTGTGACTAATCCAAAAGAGCAGTCATGTTATCCCTGCTTAGAAACATGGCACTTTATTCATTCTTTAATATGCAACAAATATTTCCTTAACATCCTGTCTTTAGTATATTACCTACTGTTAGATTCTACTTGGATAAATTCCTTTATAGGACAGTCTCACTTTAAAATATTGTATGTGTGTTAATCAAGCATGATTTACACAGATATTTGGATCAGAAATTTGATATCCAGAAGAAATAACCATAACTAAATGTGGATATGTCCAAGAATCAGTCTATCTTGACTGTTTTTGACTTTTAAGAGTAGCTACTATCTGGTGCGTTACAGGAAGACAATCCCTCCTTCTTAATGCTACATAACTAAGCTGGTAAAGAAAAAAAAAGGGGAGGGGGGAATTTTCATGAAAAGTGAATTCCCTTTTTCATTGTAATTTTGAAAATTTTCCACCATCTCTAAAGTTGGTTGAAAAACAGGCTTAATTGTTCTTGACATTTAGAACAAAGATATGCTATTTGGTCAAAAATTGACATTTGGAATTTTTTGAACAGCTTTAATACATATAGTCAACTTACCCCCATTAAGGTAACCATCTTATGTCTTGTGGTATGACTGATTATCCTAATCACAAAATTTAGCATGCACTTCTAAATATAGACTATTTGGGGCCATAATTTCAGTTACCAGTAAAAATGTAGCCATTTGATAATGAAGTTTAGCAAGACCCTTGTGAAGTCTGTTAAAGAAATTGTAGAATCCAGGAAGTGTGTGGCTACCCTCTCAGCACTCAGGAGTAGCCCTTCAGGCTGCAACCATCAAAAGATAGTAGTGGTCTTGAGAACAATATTGTTAAAGTGTCTTCAATTATATTATTTCCCATGGGACATCTTTATACTGAAATGCATAACATGCTCTTCAGCTCACCATTCCTCCTTCAACTTTGTTTATTACTGTTCAAGGCACTTTACTGCTACAATGGTAATCAACACTGAACACCGAGAATTAAAAGTCCATCTCAGAAATAGAAAACACCAGTTGCTCTGGACTCTTAGGCCTGGCCTACACTTAACGTTACCCTATTAAGTGATGTCAACCCACACTAGGGTGTTGGCAGCAGGGATCAAACTTGAAATCTCTTGAGTTGAACGCATGAGCCTTTACTGCCTGAGGTAAAAAGACACCTCTCTTAGCCAAGGCTGTAGCAGGTGCAATCTCTAGCTGCCTAGGCACCACTAGAGGGAGACAGAGTGGCGCTCTGAGCAAGCAGGGCTTACAGTTATAACTATGTTGGTCAGGGGATTGGGTTTTTTTACTGACGTAGTTATACAAGCAAAAGCTCTAGTGTCAGTTTAACTCATCTTGTACTGGTATAGTAATTCACCAACCTCCATGGGAATTGTTATACTAGTATAAATAACCTTTATACCAAGATAACTCTGTCCCCACTAGGGGAAGCATTGTGCCACTTTCTACTATACCAGTATAGTTAAAGTTGTGTGACTTTTTAGTGTAGAAAAGCCCTTATGCTGCTTCATTTTGTTTGGTGTTTGGACAGCAGCATTATAGGTTCCTTAAAAATGCCCAGGACAGACAGATCTCTGAACATGACTATAGCTTTATAGAACTCTCACTAATGAGAAACTGTTAGTGTTATATTTCATAGCATAGAAACAGACGATAAAAAAATACATACTATACTGTTGTTGCTGGAAGTTGTAATGTAACATTATTTCTTAGAATTCAGGTGCGCGCACAAGAACCCATAAGCAGGCTGCTCCCTACAATCAAAGGGCATAAAAAGAAGAAATTCTTGAATTGACTGTAACCTAATGCTAGGAGCCTGAGTAACAAACAAGAGGAATTGGAATTGCTCATTTAGGAGCATATGTTCGACCTAGTTGGTATTACCGAAACTTGGTGAAATAATTCACTCTCTCAGAATGTTAAAATCAATAGATATAACCTATCTATGAAGGATTTAGTGGGCAAAAGGGGATGGGGGAGGGACACTATGGAAAACATGGCATTACCTATTTCCAAGTCACTGATCGCTTGGAAGAAAGTGATCTTGAGTGCTTATGAATCAATGTCCTAACAGATAAAACACAAGATGGGGTACTAGTTGGTGTCTGCCACAAGACCACCACTGCACACTAGTAAACTGGATGATCACTTCTTTATGTGCCTATCTACAATGTGTGAGAGAAATAGATGCCATGAGTCTTGGGGACTACAATCTGAGTAATATGTGCTGGCAGTCTCATGCTGCCAGTATAAAACACCCTTGGAATTTCTAAACATTCTAAATAACAATTTTCTAGCTGAAAAAGTATTGCAGTCAACATGGAGGAATTCTATATTAGAACTTGTCTTTACAGATAAAGAGGAACTGAACATGATTTGATCATATTTACAATGTGCACACAGAATAAAGTCCAAATCAGTAATTTTATATATGTATTATATACACACTCATACATATACAGGCAGACAGGCATGCACACCCACTTAATAGGGCCAATTTCACAAACTGGAAAGCAATTATAAGCCAAAACAGCAGGGAGGAAGAATTTTACCAGAAAAGTGTAAATAACTGAGAATCATTTAAGAACGTTACTAAATGCCCCCAAAGCCACAAATAAGGAAAGAGGCTGTGCTTTTTTTAAAATCTAACTTAGGTTAGAGGGATAGCAAAGGCAGCTGTGTATATATTACAAATGGAAGAAAGAGGATGTCAATAGTAGTGAATATGAATCAAGAGTCAAGAACTGTAGAAAAGTGGTAAAGGAAGCAGACATGGAACAATCTATAGCCAGCAGAGTTAAGGACAATTAGAATGAACTTTAAAATACTTTAGGAACAAAAAGAATCCTGAAAATGTTATTGATCCATTGCTAAATGGAAATTGTAGAATTATGAATAATGCAGGAAAAAAAACAATACATAATTTTGTTCTGTATTTTGGGGGAAAAACAGATGATGCAGTCTCATTATATGGCGATAACAGACTTTTGATTCCACTTTTATCCCTGAAAGATACTAAACAGAAGCTACTAAAGCTAGATATTCAAGTCAGCAGGTCTGGATAACTTGCATCCAAGAATTTTAGAAGAGCTGGCTGAGGAGCTTGTTGGATCATTAATGCTGATTTTCAATAAGTCTGAGAGCACTGGGGAAGTTCCAGAGGACTGGAAGACTGCTAATGGGGTGGCCATTTTTTTAAAAAAGGAGTAAAACCGGATCACCCAGGTAATTATAGACCTGTCAGTCTAACACGGATCCTGGGAAAGATAATGAAACAGCTGAGAGGGGACTCAATTAATAGTATACTAAAGGAAGGTGATGCAATTAATGCAAATTAATGGAATTAATTAATTAATTATGGAAAATATAACCTATCAAACTAACTTGATTTTTTAAATGAGATTACAGGTTTGGTTGATAAAGGTAATAGCGTTGACTTATATACTCAGACTTCTGTAAGGCATTTGACTTCGTGTACATGGCATTTTGATTAAAAACTAGACTATAAAGTGAACATGGCACATACTAAATGGATTAAAAACTGGCTAATTGATAGGCCTCAAAAATATAACTGAATGGGGAATTGTCACTAAGTGGATGTTTCAAGCGGAGTCCTGAAAGAATTGGTTTTTGACTCTATTTAACATCTTTATCCATGACCGGGAAAATAAATCACTGATAAAGTTTGTAGGCCACAAAAATAATTCACTAGTTCAGAGCAATCTAGATCGCTTGGTAAACTGGGCACAAGCAAACTATTTCTGTTTTAATAAGGCTAAATGTAAATATATATATCTGGGATCAAAGAATACAGGCAATAATTACAGGACAGGGGCCTCTATCCTGAGAAGCATGGACTTTGAAAAAGATTTGGATAATCAGTTGGGAGTGGATAATGAGCTCCCAGTGTGATACTGTGGCCAGAACAGCTAACAGAATCCTTGGATGCATAAAATGAGAATCTTGAGTACGAACAGAAAAGTTAATAATTTTACCTCTGTCTTTGGCAGTGGTGCAGCTGCTGCTAGAATACTGTGTCCAGTTATGGTGCCCACAGTTCAAGAAGGATGTTGATAAACTGGAGAGGGCTCAGAGAAGAGGCATGATAATGAATAAAGGAGTAGACAATGTCTTATAGTGATAGCCTCAAGGACCTCAAATTGATTTAGCTTAGCAAAAAGAAGGAGACAGGGTGACTTGATTTCAGTCTATGAACACCTACATGAGGGAATAAATATTTGGTAATGGGCTCTTCAATCTAGCAGAGAAAGGCAGAACATGATCCAATGGCTGGAAGGTGAAGCAATCAAATTCAGACTGGGGATAAGGCATACTTTTGTAATGATGAAAATAGTCATTGGAACAGTTTACTAAGGGTTGTGGTGGATTCTTTATCATGGACAATTCTAAAATTAAAATTGGATGTTCTCCTAAAAGAAATTCTCAAGGAATTGTTGGGGAGAAGTTCTATTTCTTGCATTATACAGAAGGTCAGATTAGGTTATCACAATGGTCCCTTTTGGGGGCAGAAGGACCAGGAAAACCCTTCATAATTTAAAGTGATCAGAATTTTAACCATGTTTTTAATACATCAGTTATGTTCTTTGGATTAAAAGATTCCAATTAAATACATTAGGTGGAGTATAAGTGTCTTCCCAACCAACAGAGGACTAACATTCTAACTAGGTTACAGGCCTTAATGAAAAGTTGCTTGTGATATAGGTTAAAGAAAATCATATCTAAGGCTCACCTTCCTAACTGACCAAGAATAACCCCGAGAACCAGTATAGATGTATCCAAACAAAAGAAAAATCTAAAGACGACATTCTGTCTTCTTTATAATTAAGAGGTATATTCACTCTGTTTCTCTAGGCTTACTTGCCCTGCAGTAGAACAGCCTGCAGGGAAACAAATGTCAGTAAAGGAATGTTACTTGTTCAGATGGTTGTAGCTTATTAAGAAATTTTCCTTTCCTGTATCTCTCAATTTTAATATTCTTTAAAACTGGATGTTCAGACAGACTGCATCATGTGTATTGCCTCACAGCAAAGAAATGGATATTGGACATTAAAACAGGTCCATAAAAATAGAGTTTTATACATTTAGCTGGAATTGTCATATCACAGTTTAAATCTAGAATTCTTAGGAACACTCAGAATTAGTTTAACATCTATTTGTTGGAGAGAGAATTCTACAAAATACTACCTTTTTATTTTTCAGATTCAGAACCTGAGTACAGTTCTGAAAAATTAAATTTAAGCTCACAAAGTAAATCCATATGGGTTACTGTAGTTTTCAACCTTTCAGTTTCAAACACAGAGGTTCTAAAAGTAATAAAATCCCGAGGAGCTCAGCATAGCCACTTGAAATACGTTTTTATGATAAATATTTATGAATTTTCCAAAGTAGCCTAAGATGATTTACATTGAAGAAAGGAATAGATTCCCTAACTCTACTCAAATATTTTTGTTTGTGTAACACATGAAATAAAACAAGTTACAGCAAAGCAAGAAATTTGATGAGGATTCTACCTTAAGGAAAAAGAAAATCACCTTTTGTAATAACAAATAGTTGGAACCCGTGCATTACTTTAGTGACATTGTTCCCTTCAAGACAAGTCTAAACTGTTCAACATTATGAAAACTCTGCCTATTGCTTTGTAACAGAAAATTTATTACCTCCAAATCATTTACAACAGACAGCATGCATTCCAAAACTGATTTGTTACTTTTGGCCACAACAACTCACTTTCAAAGTTTAAAGAATCCATTATACTGTACATGAGGAAGAGCATAAACACGACAACTTATTGGAGGTAGGTTTAAATAGAATTCCATTTAATAAAATCAGTTTAGGCTCAGGCAGTCTACAAACCTTGTTATGTAATTAACCATAAATGTTCTAGGCAAAACAATCGCTAATATTTTTATACTGTATAGTCATCATGTCAAAATTTAAATAAATCAATGTTTTCCAGTGGGTTACAATAAAATGAGCTGAATAGAGCAACAAAACATTCATGGGGATTCTCCCAAGAGCTTTCAGTTTGATTCCTATTTGGAAGAAGATTTTTACTGTGTTTGTCAACAAAACAAATTTTATAGGTTCTATCTACAAAAGTTACTATAGTGAGTTCAGCATTTTGCAGAACCTGTTTCTTAATTAGTGTTTATCTTATTGTAAAAGCACCTAGAACATTTTAGGAGATTGGAGCTATATAAAATAAATGATCATCGTTATACCTCTTCCAGATCAAAATATCATTGAGAGTACTTGTGGACATCTACACAAATACTCAGCTGTTCTAAAGCAGTACTTTTTGTAAGCAGAGCCTATGCCAGACTTCACAACAGAAGTCACTAACAGACATGAAAATTACTAAATTCACAATAAAGCCATACCAGTCAGAAAGTTATGCCAAAAGCCCTGTGAAAAGAGTTTTCAAAACCCACTGTACTTTTAAAAATGTCTAGTTCCATAGTTCTTTTCAGGGCAATAGAAGGTTCCCAGAACGGGCCAGAGATAAGGATTTGGTAGAGCTTGTACTATTCTTGCCCTTGCAAGTCCCTCTTTCCATCCTCTCAGACTTAGGAGTTGGAATGGACTAAATGGAGCCCAGAAATATAACTGAGGTTTCACAAAGGTTACCATTATTGCGGGATAATACACATGTGACATCAGACTGAATATCATCCTTTGAAGTTCAAAGAACAAATAGAGAAAGCCAAAATATAAATGTTACCTATGTGCTTTGATTTATAGAGAGTCTTTAATCATGACAAACAAGTCTCAGGATATTTTTGGTTCTTTGAGATTTCTTATTACAAGGACATGATATAATATTAAAATAAAAGTTTGAACAGTGCCTTGCGTTCTCTACACTTTATTCAGAATATTTTTCAGAGAACTCTGTTTTGTATAAGACAGATATCAGTGTCAATAGCCGTATCCAGCTTTATATTTATTAGCTCCCATTAAAGGAAAATTATAGTGTTCCTTTGATTTCTGAAGTGCCACAGCAGGTCAACATTTTAAAATAATGTATTTCATTGAACTGTGTCAGATCAGTATAATCTATTTATTGCACATTTACAACGGTCCTATAAATGTAATATGTTGGCCTTTATAGCATATTCCTTAATTTCCTCTTTACTTGCATTCATTTTTCGATTTCCACAAAACATGTTTACACTGGATTTTAACTTGCAAGCACTGCACATACGAAGTGGCCACTCAACACAGTCACAGTTCTGAGTGCACTAACTGAACAATCTGGCTGTTCATATTTATTCAAGGTACCTTTTCCATGTATACAAGCACCTGAATATTGAAAAATACCAATGTTATTCAACATATATATTAATATAATAAAATGTAAGGCCTGGATCCTCTACAGTTCTTCTATAAGGAGAATTCCCAGTGACCTTAATGAGACCCAGTTGAGCAGTAGGACTGAAGGATTGAGACCCAGGAGGAGTTTATAAATCATGGAACCTGGTGAGTGATTCTATGAAGAATAGGCATAGCAAGTTGCCATGAAGACTATATTCCATATTCCACTCAAAACAACCCTAGTCCTATTCAGCTTTGGCACCAAGTTCAGCCTGAAGATGGTGACTGGCACTCACTTTGGTGGTTTACTCAAAGTGTCTTATTTGAGAGTGAAGATTGCCCTAAGGAAACATGTCAAACTTTCATTTGGACAAAGACCCATTTTTACATTGGGGTCTGGTTGTTTTTTTTTTCCCCCTAAACAAACATTTTATACAAAAGAGAAGAGTTCTGGACTGCAAGCTGGCCCAAAACCTGAGATGGGAATGAATCAAAGCCCTGGACTTTAGATACAATTTTGAATGTTTCTGAACTTTGTGGGTCAAACACTGAGCAGGTCATCAAATGCTATTAAGAACACCCACAAAAAGCTAAGCATGTAAATCAGACTCCCCATGTTTTGCTGTGCATAAAGTTCCAGGAGTTCAGATAGGGAAAACACAGTACAATAAATTCAGAGAGAATCAAAGCTCCTAGTTCTTACTTTCTATTTGTAATGTCAAGGGCGCTATGTACTTCCTTAAACTTGGTGACTAATATTGAGCTGCAGTTTGCAAACTTAGGTTCAAAAGGGTATGTTTCTAGTTTCAGAAACAGGCAAGTTTTAAAGTTTTTCTGCTTTTATAAAAGTAGTAGCTTGCTGACAGGTAGGGAGATCAGCACCACACAGAGCAGCAGCATAAAGATCAGTCATCAACCTTTGTTACACCAAAGCCTTTCTTAGCTAGGTGTTGAAAATGTGGGTTAAAGGGCCTGCTCTTAAAGTCCTAAAGTATTTTCCTGCTTTTTCTTTATGTTTCTGGTCACTTAGTTTCACAGCAGAATGACGAAAACAGGGGGACTTTTCTTTTTTTATTACTAATCAATTGGTTCAAGCTAACAGAACAAAAGAAGCGTGTTTGCAATTTATCAGCATGAGCACGGGTATTAACACACTCATGCAATTATCTATTTTGGCTTGTTTTAGAGGTTCATGAAAATAGATCCTTGTTTATGTATGGATATTGCAACACATTAACTGCAAAGACATGTTGGGGCTGTGGTGACCGCAGGGACTGGCTTATAGGAAACTGGGACTTTAAATACATCACATAGCCATTAGAAAAATGGTCTCTATAGCTCACAGATATTGTTGGTAAAGCATTAGAACCCTGCCAGGTTAACAAAATTCTATAACTGACTTATGCAGAAAAAGATTTCTCCTCTTGCAATTGCAGACCTGTTATCTTTAAACTAAGAGAGACCTGAAACAGTATTGTGAAAATGTCTCTAAGTAACATAGTGCTGGTCCATATTTCTTGTATTTCAGTGAATCCATATCAAATCTGGACAGCATACAAGTAAAACATTGTTCCTGACCTCCAGCCCAGCCCTGGAAATTGAGACTGGAATTTAAAGGTCAAGCTGGGTTCCTTCCCCTTTGAGCATCCCTCTCTCCCATAATAAGAGATTCTAAATGCCAAGTTCTGCCCTCGGTTACACTTGTTCAACCCTACTTCCTTCATGGTTTGCACAGGTTCTAAACTCCGTCTCTGATAGTGACACTTGTTCTGATCAGAGAGCTTTCTTTGTTTTTCCAATCACCACTGATTTTCTCCCAAACTTTTGAGATGCCTCACTTTCCCTAGTGGGAGACATTGACATTTAAAGGCAACAAATAGCAATAGATAAACTACAGAGTTCAGATCTAGGCTTCCCCAAAATTTTCTGTTTAGCTGCAGGGTTTAGATGTATCAGAGGGTAACTGTGTTAGTCTGGATCTGCAAAAGCGACAAAAAGTCTTGTAGCATCTTATAGACTAACAGATTTTAGGGATCATGAGCTTTCGTGGGCTAAGACCCACTTCATCAGATGAATGTGACACGGGTCTGACTACCAAAAGGAGGCTACCAGATAGCTATTCAACACCAATTTCTACAGGCCACTTCCCTCAGATCCCACTGAGGAATATACTAAGAATCTGCACCATACTCAGGACACTCCCTACACTAACACAGGAACAAATTAACATACCCTTAGAGCCCCAGCCGGGGTAATTCTATTACCCAAGATCCACAAACCTGGAAATCCTGGATGCCCCATCATCTCGGGCATTGGCACTCTCACTGAAGGACTGTCTGGATATGTGGACTCTCTACTCAGACCCTAAGCCACCAGCACTTCCAGCTATCTCTGTGACACCACCGACTTCCTGAGAAAACTACAATGCATTGGTGATCTTCCAGAAAACACCATCCTAGCCACCATGGACATAGAGGCTCTCTACACAAACATCCCACACAGAAATGGAATACATGCTGTCAGGAATATTATCCCTGATGATGCCACAGCACAAGTGGTTGCTGAGCTCTGTGACTTTATCCTCACACACAATTATTTTAAATTTGGTGACTATATATACCTCCAGACCAGAGGCATCCCTATGGGCACCCGCATGGCCCCACAGTATGCCAACATCTTTATGGCTGACCTGGAACAACTCTTCCTCAACTCTCGTCCAGTCACGCCCCTTCTCTATCTATGCTACATTGATGACATTTTCTTCATCTCGACCCATGGGAAAGAAACTCTGAAAGAATTCCACTATGATTTCAACAGCTTCCATCCCACCATCCACCTCAGCCTGGACCAGTCTACACGGGAGGTCCACTTCCTAGACACCACGGTGCAAATTAATGACGGCCACATCAATGCCACCCTATACCAAAAACCTACCAACAGCTATGCCTACCTTCATGCCACCAGCTTCCATCCCGGACTTACCACATGATCCACTGTCTACAGCCAAGCACTGAGGTACAATCGTATTTTGCTCCAACCCCTCAGACAGAGACCAACACCTGCAAGATCTTCACCAAGCTTTCTCAAAACTACAATACCCGCACAAGGAAATAAGGACACAGATCAACAGTGCCAGATGTGTACCCAGAAGCCTGCTGCTGCAAGACAAGCCCAAGAAAGAAAACAACAGAACACCACTGGCCATCATCTACAGTCCTCAGTTAAAGCCTCTCCAATGCATCAGTGATTTACAACCCATCCTGGACAACAATCCCTCACTTTCACAGGCCTTGGGAGGCAGGCCAGTCCTGGCCCACAGACAACCCGCCAACCTCAAGCATATTCTCACCAGCAACAGCACACCGTGCCATAATAACTCTAACTCAGGAACCAATCCATGCAACAAACCTCGTTGCCAACTCTGCCAACATATGTACACCAGCAACACAATCACAGGACCTAACCAGATCAGCCACACCATCACTGGTTCATTCACCTGCACATCTACCAATGTAATATATGCCACTATGTGCCAGCAATGTCCCTCTGCTATGTACATCGACCAAACTGCACAGTCCCTGCGAAAAAGGATAAATGGACACAAATCAGATATCAGGAATGGCAATATACAAAAACCTGTAGGAGAGCACTTCAACCTCACTGGACACACCATAAAAGATTTAAAGGTCAGCATTTTGCAGCAAAAAACCTTCAAGTCGAGACTGCAAAGAGAGACTGCAGAGCTGCAATTCATTTGCAAATTTGACACAATCAGCTCAGGACTGAATAGAGATTATGAATGGCTAGCTAACTACAAGAGCAGTTTCTCTTCTTGCTATTCACACCTCCAGTTCAGCTGCTAGAGGAATACCTCACCCTCCCTGATTAGAGATAACAAGCTGGTTCAGCCTCATTGGACTAATCCTGTTATCTCTAACCTGGTTCTTGCCTACCTATTTATACCTGCCCCTGGATATTTCCACTGCATGCATCCTACGAAGTGGGTATTAGCCCACGAAAGCTTATGCTTCAATACTTTTGTTAGTCTTTAAGGTGTCACAGAACTCTGTCACTTCTGCAATTCCAGACTAACATGGCTACCTCTCTGGTTTAGATGTAGTTTATTACAGAAACAGAGGCACATATGTTGTGGGGGTTTTAGCTCCACAATCGAAAGGTTTGGGCACCATGCTCATTTTGAAAGGCCAGACGCTAGACCAGATTCTCCGGTCATGTAAATCAGCAAAATTGCAGTGACTTCAGTGGAGCTACACAGATCTACACCAGCTGAAGTCATGACCCATAGTTTCTGCTTTTATCAATGTTTATTTTCCTTAGTTCTCTTTGCCACTTTTGACTGATAGGGTAGTTTGGTACATTACTCTTCAGTGCTATGGTTATTGCATTGAATACAAATAGATTTGATTTGCTAATCCCCTGTATTGATTTCTAGACATGTTTTTGAAATGTTAGATGATTTAAATCCTTCATTTGAAACAAAGGAACTTGGCATGGAGCTGCTTTATAGTACAACCAGGCCCTTGCAGACAAAGAAAGGACTAGAAGAAAATTCCCAGGGTGACGTCAGAAATCCATGAACTGAAAATGATGGCTCAATAGCAATATTTACCAGCCATTGATAAAATCAGAATGGGCAGCCAAAACACTTGCTGCCTGAGCCTGTGCCTGATCCTTCACTAGTTTTCCGCCAGCAAAACTTCATTGATTTCAGTGGAGTCACCCCAGAGGAAGTGTGATTAGAATACAGACTATTCTAAGGAATATTTATTCCTGCAACATTTTTTTTTCTTAAACAGACAATGCATTAAACTTCATTTTTAGATCTTATGTTTTTCTCAACAGCACCTGGGAGATTTGGAATTGGATGAAGCTATACTTTAAAAAATTGGCATGCAAAAGGGCTTGAACTCAGTTCTACTCCTTTAGAGCCAATGGGATTTTTGCTATTTAGCTCAGTGGAAGCAGGACTGGACCCTAAATCCATGCCAGTACTAGACCACATGATTTAGCACAAGGTGGTGTAAGTGAAAAATTGGACATTGGTAGGCCTGAAAGTTGAATATACATTCCAATGATTCAAGATATTCTAAATAGATAATGCTAAGTGACTATTTCCAGGAAGCCGCACTTTCAAACTACTTGGTCTATTATAAAGAAGTTTCCTGTACCTCCTCCCTTACAAATAGGGCAAGACTTAGCAAACACAGATTCTAATCTTTGCTGCTTGGGTGTGAATCTAGAATAATTCCAACTGCCCTCAATTAAATTATTCCAGATTTGCATCACAGAGCAGATTTTGGAAGTCTTCACACATTTGGTTTCCCTCTTACCCAAAAAGGGAGAACAAAAAACTAACTAGCTATTTGAATGATCTGCAAAATCAGATGTGCTACTCACACTTGGATCAATCTAGTATCCAATTAGATAAAGGGACAAAAAGAATTCTTCTCTCTCTCCTGCCTGAAATTCTAAAGGTTGATTTATAAATTTGGGATGGAAGCTAAGCGAGCTAACAAAACCTCTCTCAAAATTGATCATTTAAATGCCAAGTCCTTCTCTATCCCTCCTCTCACCACCCATTTGATTCTCTTATTCAATCTCATCTTAACATGCGGTTGACATTATCCCTTGAGTCTGCAATTTTTATATGTGCCATTTTAATGAGCTACCATGTTCATTTTACATACCAAACAATTGTGCAATAGCATACTCAACCCCGTCTCAGAAATAAAGCCTTAGAATAGTATTTCTTCTGCTTTTATTTTCCTTTATTCCTGCCACCTATTAAAAATAATCTTGCATATGATCCCAGATTGAGTGTGAACAGCAACAGAACAAAAAAATTCCACCCCCTTCTGTGTCCTCATGATATCCTCATTTTCTCAAATATGGCCCTGTATACAGTAGAGATCTTAGACATTTGTATGGCCCCCATTATTATAGCACTTGAGTACCTTCAATCATGTGAGCATTAATCTTCACAACACACTGTGACATAGGCGCTGGAACGAGGGGTGCTGGCACACCCTGTGTCTTGGAATAGTAATAACCCAAATACATGGTTTCTACCTTCAGCACCCCTACTATAAAAATTGTTCCAGCACCACTGCCTTGTGAGATAGAGAAACATTTTACAGATGGGAACCTGAGCCACAAAGAGACTAACGGTATGTCTATACTGCTCCATAGCTTTGGCTACACAAGTGCAAATAGCAATGCACACCAATGTTTCGCTGTAACTCCCCCATGTGGGCACTGAGGATGTGAATGAAAAAGGTTCCTAGTTGCAGAAGTGTAATCCAGTGTACTTTTTAGTTTGTGCCCACAGTGTCAATATGGGGGAGTTTCAGTGCAGTACTTGAAGCACACTACTATTACACTCCTATAGTCTCTGTTGTGGAGCAGTATAAACAAACCTTAAGTGAGTTTATTCCCTACCCCCCAAACTAAAACCACATGCACCATACAGGAAGCTTATGGTGGAGCAAAGAATTGAAATTTTCTCCCCAAAGTCCCAGGCTGGTGCCCTAACAGGACCATCCTTCTAGATATTAATGAAAACATTCTTTCCCAAAAGTTAACTAGAATTAGTCCCTCATCACTGTGATTCTTGAGTTCTCTCCCAACTTGCTTATCTTTAACACATTTTATGAATTTCATGAGCACAAATTCATATACTGATGAAGTTAGCAAGTATAGACGCAAATTACTGCACTTGTCAAAAACAAACCAAAATAATTATGGAATCAAAAAAAAAAGTATTATTTCCTGACACAGCTTTAGCTGTGTTTACAATGCGGCCAGATACAGCAAGCTGTTCTAGAAATCACCTTCAACACAACAGACAACCTGTATTTGCAGATTTAGAAAAATTAATATTCCTGAAGCAGGACTAATTTGCTGAAAGCCTGTCTGTTCATGTCAAGTGCTGGGAGCACAATGCAATGTCATCGCTCTACATATGCCACTTTAGAGCATCAGCAACAAGTACAGCAGGGGAAACAAAATGCAAATCTTCTCCCCTCTGATTTTTATTCCTATTATTCTCAAACAGGATTGCAGGGAAGGCCAGGCTGGATCTGCAACTTTGGCTGTTCTGACAGAAAACTGTCAAATTTATTTAAAAATGGATTATGTGTTCAAAAACCATTCCTTGGACAGGGACACATCCCAAAGGTAGGCATGCACTGACTGCTTGTTTCATCTTGTTTATTTGATTTAGGAAGGTCCTGATTTGTAATGAAAGCAGCACACCATTTTTAGTTGAAAAACCTTTATACTGAGACATCTACTATGATTCAGCGCTATATACTGGATCATTTTCTGCAATGATAGTTTGCCAGGGAAACCTTGGGCTAGCATCTAATCTGTAAAAACAATAAGGAGTCTTTTGGGCACCTTATTTGGGCATAAGCTTTCGTGGGCTATAACCCACTTCATCAGATTCATGGAGTGGAAATACAGTAAGCATGTATAAATATACAGCACATGAAATGATGGGAGTTGCCTTACCAAGTGTGTAAGAGGGGGAGTCAGTGCTAACAATGCCAATTCAATTAGGGTGGATGTGGCCCATTCCCAACAGTTGACAAGAAGGGGTGAGTCTATTTGCAAGGACTCACTGTTGTTTTTACTGATACAGACTAACACGGCTACCACTCTGAAACCAGTCTAATCTGTGACACCAGTGTGACTTGAGAGTGATGTTATTACAGTCTACAGAGCTACTCTGGGTTTATATCTGTGTAACGGAGGAATAAACCAGCCCATGGCATTTTACATTTCTTACAAAAAGTAAAGGTGATATGGAATATGGTCTTATTTAGATATGTGTTCAAAACTCCCACTGAAGTTAGTGGAGATTGTACATGGATATCTAGGATGCTTTATTAATCTTGGTTTTAAAATAGCGCAGCATCAAACAATTACAAGTACTGATCTCATCAAGTTATAACATACTATACAGAAGTACAACAGTCACTTTATAGAGACAACTAGGCAAGCTTTTGATGTTTGTGCATAAAAAGGAAATGTTTACTATGCAGTAATTTAAAAGCCTTAGCAGATATACATCTTATTTTAAGTACAACAGTGACAAAAACATAAGCTAGCATTTGCATTTTTTATTATGTTCAAGGAAATAGACAGAAACAACCTTTTTTGATTCAGACCCTAAAGGGTAGCTGTAGGTCTCCTTATCGAAACTGTGCCAACTCCACTTGATGGCGATAACTGATTTAAGCATTCTTCATCACCAATACTATACTCTTTGGATTTTTTTCCTATTGTTTACTGTCAGATGAGTATCGATATTTAACATTTGGTTAGAAAAACCCTGATCTTTTAATATCCATACTGCTTAAAGTTGTGCACCACACACTGATTGAGGAAGAGTACAATATGTTTACCGTATACATAAAAAATACCTTATTTTTCCACTCCAGACTGAATTTTACAAACTGGAACAAATTCTAGTCTCACTTATGCTATTGTTCATTTGACTCTCATGTAGAAATCAAGAGGGTTAACAAAACAATTAATGGGTACAAGGGCATACATATAACAGGAAAAGCATCTAACAATACCACCACCACCAGCAGGCTCTTATAGAGCACTTTTTACCCGTAAGTCTCAAAGCACTATAGAAAGGAAGTCAGTACTATATCATTATCCTCATTAACAAGTCAAGGTTATCAGAACCAAAAGCACCCCAGTCAATGTTTCAGATACAATGGTTTTGCATACCCCATGAATGCCAAATTAGTACTAGTTTAATTATTTTATCATTTATATCAGTTTTCTGACACGTATACCAACATGTAACTTGCCTCAATATTTAAGAGACAAGATGGGTAAGGTAATATCTTTTATTGGATCATCCTTATTTTATTTAAGTCACTATTGACTAAGACATGGATTCTTTACAGCAGTAATAACTTCAGGGTCCAAGGTCGGGGTTCAGTTACATTGTTGTAAGTCTAGAATCCTCAGGAACAGAATTTGGCCCTGGGTTCTCACAAGAGTTTTCTGAAACTTTCTGTTGGTCTGAATGACTAGTTTTTTAGAAGTATAATCAGTCTTTTTTCCTCAAAAGCCAGAAATTAACAGCATTCTGACATCAGAATCAGGCTCAACGTATTCAAAAGTTACCGTGCACTCACTTGCTCAAAGATGTAGTCAAAGATAGAAGGGGTAGCCAAACATCTACTAAAATCAGATAGTGTGCCCCATTAGCTCTAGCGTATTTCCTTCCAATATCCCGCACTTCCTTATACTAAATACTTCCACAAGGCCATAAATATACACAGCACTTTACAAGACAAGTTAGGTCACAGTCCTGGCCACAGAGAGCTTAAACTACAGCACCTTCCACACAGTGATTTTAAAACATGTACATGAAGTGTCACCGTATCCCTGGTTGGAAGCACATATTTTACCTATTTTTAAAATGGGTAAATGGAGGCACAATGAGATGTTTTACCCAAAGGCACACAGCCAGTCACTGACAGAACTGGAAACTGAACTAAGACTCTTCTTTCAGCACTCTGCACTAACCATAACTATATTTTTGGCATATATCCTCTGTCAATAGCCCCATAGAAGGTGAGACTCACGCTCTAGGATAACAGGCATCAGAGTAGCTAGGCTTTAGCTAATTAGATCCACCTTGTACAAATAAGCATTTTGACCATAATTTTCATAGATATGTACATGTTGGAAATACACCAAAAAACAGAATCAATACAAATGCAGTATTACAAGCATAAATTCATTGTGCCGCCTTATTTAAATTGCATTTTCAACAACAGAATAATCAGCTGTTTTATATGTAGAGCAGTAGCATACAAAAAGGGATAACATTTTGATATAGAATTTTAGTTTGAAGTTATAGCGATGTTCATGATATCCAAACAGATTAAACAATATAAGGCAGAGAAGTTGATATGAATTACCTAGAAGCAGCAATTCAACACAGATCTGACAGCAATCCTAATGTCATCAGCTGTAGGACCTCTTACAAGCTTTCTGTGAGCAGCATAAATGTTTCCTTTACACCACCATCATGCAATCCTGGAGATTTATTTATCTGGCATCTGCAATCTGGTCAAGCCAAGCCACAATGTTCTTATCAATAACGTTCAAGGCACAAAGACCTTCAGGAAGTTGAGTTATTTTGCAGTTCTCAACAATGTGTTTCATGATTTGTGGCTGCTGATGTTGACATAATGGACTGTGTCTAAAATATCACCAAAATTCTGCTGCCGCACAAATTCCATGTCCGGTATGAACCTGGTTCAGAAGGCTTCATTGCCTTTGTGTAAATCAAACACATTCAGTGGGGTCCAAGACAATATAATTATTTCTCACATTCTCTGAGGCCCATGAAGCTTGCCACACATCCTCAGCTATAAATCCCTTACCCACAAAACTTACCCACAATGGACAACATGAGGGCAGATGACCATGTAGCAGATTAAACAAGTCTTTAATTAATGGTAGATGTGGCATATCACACAATTTCATCACGAGCTTTACCAGGCTTTCCTCTCTGTAAACACTGGGCAGAGCAATATTGCAGAGAACCAGTAACCATGGTAGACGAGTAGATTTAAGTGTACCTGAAATAATGCACGTGGTGTAATTAAGTTGTATGTCAATAATTTTTGTATACAACGAGCAAGCCCATACTGGGGCACAATATTCAGATGCTGAGCAAAAAAGAGTGCCAAGACTGAAGTGCATATCAGTTGAGCACTAGCATTCATGTCATTCCAGCCAGTTTTCTGAGCAGTTGCTGAGCGTTTTGACCATAATGGCTGTCTTTGTGAGATGGTCACAATCCGTAAGCAGTTCTATCCAACGTGACACCAAGATAGACAGTGTGTGAATCGTACTTTGTTTGCTGACCATTGAGAACTAGGGTCAGCTCTCTGCCCACCTGTGCATGAGGTAAGCGGAAGACACTCAACACAGTCTTATTTCCACTTGGGATCAGGTGCCACCAATGACAATTGGCCACAGCCACCATAGCTGCATTCAGAACACTCAAGGATGTCAAAGGTGTGTGACTGAATGCTGAGGCATATGTTGGCTGCATAAACAAATTCGCAAAACCTCTTATGTGGTAGAACGTTCTAATAGAAATTGAACAACATTGGAGAGAATACAGATCCCTGCAGGGAAAGATTCCTGGAGAGTGGAGGTTTTTAAGGTACTGCATTTTGACAAGTTACACAGCGTAAAATGTTAAAAATATTGCAAAAACCATAAAACATTCTAACAGCAGCAAGAAAATGCATTACAATTCGGGTCACTTGGGTCATTAAACTTTCAGGGCTTCATCACAGCACCAGTAGAGTGAAAGATCCTTCCATGTGATAAAATTCAAGGCAACTTTATACATTTTATTTTTAAAAAAATTCCTGTGTGGAAATAACCCCTTTGGAGGTTATAACCTTATCTTTCTCTCACTAATTCAATGGCTTAAATTTGTCTTACACAGAGCCAAGTATATTGCCACAATTTAACAATAAAGAGAAATTAACAGTACATGCTTCCCAAGGAGGAACAGGTCAGCCCTGAGACAGCTATGAGGTGGTAAAGCTGAGGAGTATCCTGTGCTATTCAGCATTAGGAAAATCTATCCAAGAGAAAAACAGAATGCAGCTTGCTTGACAGATTGAGAAATTGAGGCTCTTTGTTACTAACTGTAAGACCAACTCAAATACCTGTCAACAGATTCATCAATTGACATGGATAAACCAATGAAGGGTAGGAATGCTTGGCTCATGTGGAATGGCATATAGCACTGCAACCATTCATATTCACTATGAAGGACTGGCTGATAAAGCAGCATAAAGGAGGATTTTTATATTTTCATTTGTAATAGAAGGTCTTTAGTGAAAGAATGAACTTCCCCCGGACCTGGGGTCAGGAGCATGTTGAAGGTTTGTCGTTGAAGTTTATAGCAGAGGCCAGACTCTCAGGGAACATAAGAGGTACAGAGTTCAGCCTTTCCTTGTCTGGATAACAGACTGGGCTATAAATTCCACTTAAATTATAAGAGTGAAGACCCCAGAGTGGGTGGAACACTGTTCTTGTCCCATGTACATTGGGCTGCACTTACACTCATTTTAGTTCAAACCTCTCTGCAAGAGGAGGACATGGACCCTTCCTGACACAAGAGTTTGTATTCTCTCTTCATTCCTGTGTTTAGATCTGAAACAGGTCTGGAAGGGCCTTAGACATAGGCTTGCTATCAATGTCTGGAAGAATACATTCCTGGATACATAGGGGTTAATTTGTTTGTAGAAAGAACATGGAGCACTGTTACTAGGTGGAGGCACCACCAGGAAGTCATCACCTTGGCTAGGCAGAGAGTATTTAGCACAGCGAGTAAGCTGGATAGCTGCCAACTGCAAGACTATAAAATAAATGACTCCCAAAGGTAACAGGTACTGCAAGGTGTAGATTTGGCACACACGGCAGGGGATTTTACCATCTACAACTCTGTTACAGTGTAAAAGATACAGGAATATAAGGTAATGGAATAGAAATGGTGGTTCAGGGAACTGGAAGCGCAAACAATGGAAATCTCATTTAAGAGATACATAGAGATACATCCTTAAAGAATTAAGGAATTCCTCATTTAACGAATACATAGCTACTTGGCTTAAGAGAGCCGAGCAGCTATGTATTCCTTCTCTCCTGTGCAACCTAGTCTAGGAGTGGAATCCACTCAGTCATTTTTCAGCTGGAGGGTGAGGAAATCAAACAAGACCAGAAGCTTATGACTATTACAGCTAGATGGGAGGGAGAGTCCCAATGTTTTTTTCTGTTATAACATGAGGGTGATGGTAGAGAGTAAGTTGAGAACCCACTGATGACTGGGCAAAAGACAAGTGATGAAGATATTACTTAAGTACCATTTCTCAAAAGTTGTATAATGTTGGCCCTGTACATAATGAATTATGTACAACCTGTGTTTTACCAGTCAGCTGCATAACTATGAACACCTGCAGCCATGCATGTAAAGGACATGAGCAATTATATTATGAGTTGAAAAGCCACTCAGAAGAGAGACAATGCAGGAGCACAATGACACCAGTTATTTATGGTGTAAGAAGGAGTTTGCTGGCTTAGCAACTGCAGATCTGTGTCCCCTGCTAAAAAGACAATCTTTACAATGATAAAACCTAACAAAGGTGAAATTAAGAGGCTACTGGCATGCCTCCTGTCTGTGCACATACAGATTTGGAGTAAGACTGCCACCAGGTAACATGCAATATAGTTGGCATATCATTATTTCACTGTATATAAGGGGGAGCAATAAATCATCTACAACTTCAGGGATTAGGGCATCTTGCCAAATCCTCAAGAATGTCTGACATTTGATAAGAACAAAAATATGAGTTAATGCTTCTTAGGTTCTATGTCTCTTTTAAACTAAACAATGGCAATATTTATTCTATATTCTTAGATTATCAGAATATTTTATATCAACCTTGTACTATGTTTTTGTGCATATCCTGCAACAACATTGCAGAGATCTTAGTAATGATCCTAAGAAAATGCTGCATATTTTGTGCATCCATACCTCCCATTGAAGTCTATGGTAAGTTTGGCTGCCCAAAGACTGCTGGACAGTGCTCTTATTTTGTATGTTGTGCTCATGAATGAAGGGGTGGGTACTTATTAGGTACTACACATTTAACCTTCACTTTAGTTCAAATTCTTGTCAAAAAAGAATTCAGAACCCAAAGAAAAACCTGAACATCTCAAAGAAGCATAGCATCCATTCCTTGAACATAGATATAAAGGATATTACCACAGCTAAATTTTAAATAGGAGTATGGCTGCTGAGTCCAACCCCTTATTAACAATGGAATGGTATGTCCCCTTTTCGTATCCTTTTCAAGCCACCTATTGATGGATCATGAAGTATGCACAAAAACAAACAAAACATTCTGCTTCATCTGTACGAGTTCTTCTGGATCCAAAGCCTGGGAGCTTCTATCAATCTACTATGATTATACTAGTTCAGGAGAATTCCTTTGAGACTTCTTGATGGTCTGTTAATAGCTGAGGATTCACAAATGTTCAAGAGATGTTATGCTGCCATACAACTGGCTGACCTATGCTTGGTCTACATACTCCATACAAGGAATACAAGTAGAGAATGGACTAAAGCCACAAAAATTCAGAATCAGCTTTGAGTTCAGACATACCCAAAGTCAAGGTATATTCAGACCAGGGTTTTTTGCTTTGGTCCATCTTCAATGACCAAGCTAACCCTATAGAATGCAGATGTTTAGGGAAAAAAGGAAAATATTTAAGTGACATGAGTGCTCATGAACCTAGCCTGAATCATAAATTATTAATTATACAACCAGTTATAGAACAAGAAATAAAAAATATTTAATCTTTTCTGTGTCTGGTAGTATGTGGTGGAAGCTGCCGTCATGACAGTACCTCTTACTAAAATATGACCAAGGTCAATCCCATAAAACCTGTTACTGTCCAGAAATAGTTAATGAATGGGAAAAAGTTTCAATTCCAAGACAAAACAGTAAACATGCAATTTTACACTATTCTAACATTACAAAGCATAGCACTGCAGACAGTGGTCTCAGACAGTCTGGACTAAAGAATTCAATAGAAAGGAACATATTACATGCACAATATCTCTATAAATCAATCCCTTCAGCAAGCACTGAAATATACTGCAAAGGAGACAGACCTATGGACAGGGTCCATTGAGCCATTACATCATTGCTCCACCTCTTGCATTGCTAGCCATTCAGAGAATGACATCTGTGAGTCTATGAAACAATCCAAGAAAGATACGGGTCACCCTGCATGAGACTCAACAGCCCAACTGGTCAGTAAGAAATAGTAGATTCTGCTTTCAACTAGACCCCTTTCCCTTCCTTTGTATGGAAAGAAAAATCTTTAAATACAGACATAAAAACCATCTAAGTAGGGAATTTTTCCAGTTTGCATCTTTTGAGAATCACCAACTGCCACTAGAGGGCTTGTTTTTTTTTCTATTCTTCCTCATGCCCAAATTTGTTGTGCATACCCTCAGGCTGCCGCCAGCCCATGATACATCTGAGCATATGCTTGGACCCAGCATTGGCAGTGAATAGCTATTCTGAAGTGGACACACATCTTAACACCACATAAGCTAGCTCTCTTGAGAGATTCTTAAAACACTCCCTTTTCAGGACAAAACACTTTAGCAGCAGGAGTGCTACAGGAGAGACTGAAGTGCTTCAGTGGAGCTGAGGAAGCTTGTACACCACCTACCTGCCTGCCTCTTCACTGCTCTAGCTTGTACAACCAGTTTTCCACAGTGAGAGTAAATTAATCACCAATTTAACCGCCTCAAAGAAACAAACCTATAAATAGTAATAAAACTAGAAGAGAAGACATGAAGAAACAAAATCCAACAAACAAGAAGAGAGTTTAGAACTAAAACTCCAGAGCTAATTGAAGAGAGCACTGCTAAACCTTTATATAGTATTGTTCTGAACAAAGTATAGTTGGGTTAGAGAATCACTCATCAAACCAAACATGATTTTCACTGGAAGCATTGGTCAGTCAATTGTTACTGTTAGTCAATAATTCATTAATTATATGGATTAATAGTATTCAGCTTATGGCTTGATCATTTTAACTCCCCCCATTCTCCAGTCACTTGTATTAGTGGAGGGACTCAGTCATATCAGAGTCCCCATTGTACAGGATGCTGTATAAATACCTAACAAGAGAGTTCCTGCCCCTTAGCATTTACAATCCAAGAGCCAGATTTTGTCTCCCTTACACAGATTGCACAGTACCTTATTTCTCAGATAGTCCAATTGAAACCAATGGGATTACTTACTGAGTAAGATATTAGTTGACATGATTAGAGCTGTCAGCATCTGGCCTCAAAAAAATGACAAGATGCAAAAAAATAGTGTAAACAAAGGAGGACCAGACTGTGGAATCATTACATTGAGCAGTCCCTTACTATTTGAAAAGTCCCACCGAAAAATCCCCCACAGTGAGATGCTAATACACCAAGGAAGGATGCAAAAATTGGGCCTTAGCAGAGGGAATGGTGGAAGGAAGACAAGGTCCATGAACTAGAGCACCTAAGTACTTTAGTAACACAAATAAATAAGGCTAAGAATGGCAGGAATACATGAATAGTCATGTGCACTGTTTGGAGGATTTAAGTCAATTAAAATACTTTACACAACAGATACTAATGACGTCAGTGAGCTCAGTTTTTACAAGCTAAATGAACAAACAAGCAATTCATTTTTCATATTGTGTGATTGATTACCCAACTCACATAGCATCAGCCCTGCACCATGCCTCAACAAACAGCATTTTACCTGGAGAACAGCAAATACTGATGACGCTTTCTGGCACAGATTTTCAGAAAAATTATTCATGCTAGAAATTGCAGACTCATCAACATTTTCAGGAATACCCAACAGTTGTACAAGTCCTCCTCAATAATACATGACCCCGTAAATCACCATAATTAAACTCAGATTCTATTTGCAAAAATATTTGTGAATTAGTTTGTTAAGGGTTTGTTTTAATTATCCAACTAGTTCTGATTTTAAATCATAGGCAATGGCATGAAAATGTAACTCAAGGACTGAAGAAGACATTAACTGACTTCTTTGAGGGCATGGTTAGTTAAATTCTTCTTACATGACAGTAGTATAAAAAGCTTTTCATTCTGCATTAAATAGGTATGGATTGTCTTTTTGTTTTGTGTTCGCACAACACCCAGTGAGGTCCTGGCATAAGACTAGGATTCTGAGGAATTAAGGTAATACAAACAATGAAATTCTGGCCTCGTTGAAGGCAACAGCAAAACTGCCACAGATTTCACTGGAGCCAGGATTTCACCTAGTATTTATTTAGTGTAACTGACATCAGAATCTTGTCCAAAGTTCAGGTATTATTAAACACATAGTATTTATGCAGACAGAATGGTGAAGATCTGTTGCCAAGAAAAAAATATTTAGGGCGCCCAGAGGCACTAAACATACACACCCTTCTTAGGAACAGCAATTACAGGCTGAAAATAAAACTGGCAATATGTTCATTAAGGGGGAAGAGGGGTAAGGGGGCTTTCTACATGTATACTTTTAAATCTGTAGGAGTATGCTTTTCTTGTTATCAATATTTACTTCAAAGATTTAATACCAGGATGTTCCAGTCTTTAATTCCAGTTCTTGTGCTTCAGAGAGAGATTTTTAACTTGCTAGGTAGGGAATTTATCTTATAACAAAAAACTGAATTGTATAATTTCTTAATTGGCTGAATGCCTGTATTATGAATCTAGTGAAACTTGTCCACATTGGCACTAACCTTATGGGGAATCTCACCAATTTACATTTTCCAAGAATAAACATTTTTTGCTCTTTTTTCTGCTTGCTGGATGAATTTACACTGTTACTGGTTTGCAATCTGAGAGCAAACACTGCATCACAGTGCAGAATGCATACTTCTCTCTCTCCAAACTCCACGTAGCGTACAGCTCAGATCCTGTATTAGCTTAAATGCCAAACCCAGGATCTCTTTACAACAAGAGAATGAGGGAGTGTATCATATTTGCAAGATACATTTGTAGTTTTGAATGAATAAGCATGCTATCAGTTCCAGTTCTCTTGTTTCCCCATCTTGCAGATGGAAAAACTGGTGGAACACAGCATAACACCACTTAGCATTTCTATTATGCTTTTAAATTACTTATATTGGGTAATGCCTACTGTGCTAAGTACTATAATCAAAGGAAACAAAAAATATGTTTGCTGCCCAACAGAGATTACAGACATATTAAATGCTATGTTGATCTTTAGCACTAAAATGCTAAGAAAAGGTTGACACAC
This sequence comes from Dermatemys mawii, assembly GCA_007922305.1. Taxonomy (NCBI): domain Eukaryota; kingdom Metazoa; phylum Chordata; order Testudines; family Dermatemydidae; genus Dermatemys; species Dermatemys mawii. The sequence continues at coordinate 2,636,998 of ML677379.1, forward strand.
CTTGGCACCTCATGATATGTTTTGTACAAAGTATGCCTTTGAGGTATCATTCTTAAAGTCTTGATCTCCTAGACATTATTATCTCATTGGATTGTATGTGCAGTTATGTATGTATTACTGAAACATGTTGTGAGGTTGAAAACACCCACAAGCAGCCTTTGAGGTACAACACTAAAAAGGCCAAACTATGGTAATAGCTCATTGAGGAAATGCACACAAGCACAAGGCTTACCCCAGGAACTGTGTACCACAGAAACCTCTCAGAGATAGCACTACACAATAGGAACCGTTTGACCCAGGTCACAGCAAAAGAGTTTTCCTGCAAGTGGAAAGAAGATATAAAAAGGGGACAATGACATCATGATGGTACCTCACTCTCCCTACAAAACCACACATGGAAACACCTGGAAAATGCAAGCTGAAGAGCCAAGGCAGCTTATGCCTTAGGAATCTGCCAGCCTGTTTATCACTCAGGGTGAGAATTTGCTAACTTATATCCAACCTATCTAGTGTGATAAGCTCAGTTTGTGTTTTTGTTTATTTACTAAGGTAATCTGCTTTGATCTGTTTTCCATCACATATAAATCACTTAAACATCTATCCTTTTGTAGTTCATAAATTTGCTTTTGTTTTATCTAAAACCAGTGTATGGAAATTATAACTCAGAGCAGAAAGCTGTTGCATCTCTCTCTCCACATTCAGGGAGAGGGCAAATTTTCTGAGCCTATGCTGTCCAGTTCCCTGTGCAATACAAGATGGTATAATTTTGGGTTTACACTCCAAAGGGAGTTTCATGCCTTAGCAGCTGGGAAGCCTTAGCTGAGCCTTCACATACAGAGCTGATCTCAGCGTCTGTGTGAAGCTGCAGCTGGGCATGTCCCTATCTCTGCGTATGCTGGTGAAAGAGCAAGATTGGAAAGCTTGGCTGCTTATCACAGCACAACAGTGTGAAAGGGAGCCCAGGCTGGTGGGTCAGGCAGGCTCAGTGGTAGCCCAGTTCCAAGTGTCACCCCAGAGGAACCCGTCACAAGGGTCAATGTCTGTTCTCAGCTACACCAATGCAATCCTAGTGATTGAAGCTGAACCCTTGCCACACAGGTTTGCTCCCAGATACCTGATCACCCTTTGAAGAAATAAAGGCTCCTTAATAGGTCAGTGCTCATGTAATTATCTAGATGACATAACGACCGCATTGTATTTTGAAGCAACATTTTCTTCCTTCAGATCTGCACAAGACATTAGCCAGCCCTTTGTGGTGCAAATTAAAAATATGGCTGGCTCACACAAAAAAAGTTTTTAATAGCTTGCTGGCCTTTCATTTTAACACTATAAACACCACCTATAAAGCAAAACTAAATAACCAATGACAATGCTCCCTTCCGATTGGACCGAAAAATTCCTGGTCACATCACCTGCCAAACCTCAGTTCCGGGTGTTAATGTCAAGTGACAAGACTGATCAGTGCAAATTCCTTCATTGCTAGGCCCCCTGAACCAGTATGAATATAGCCATGCCTGTGGACTTCAGACTTACAGAAAATAGGGAGAAGTCACAGCAGATCACTGAGTCCATCTCCACTGCAAGAGTGTAATACAGTCCCTCAAACAAAGTGGGTATCAGTGATTGATCTGATACTACTCCAAATCTTTCTTCCAATTCTGGCAGTTGGTAAGATCTTGAGGGAGGGAAATTTCCCCTACCCTTACTGCATGGAAGAGTTTGTAACTCTCTCATTTCCAAGTACTATGTAGACAGAACAAATTTAGGACCTTGAAAGTTCCACATCTCTTTACTAAATGATATGAGCAACACTGGACCCAATGTAGCTCATTCTACTTGCAAGTAGGCCCACTGACTTCAAGTGCGCTGGGACCACCCCCATAACGTGGTAATCTGCATTTATAATTCATTTATTTCTCGCTATCACTCTTCAAGAATAATTTTACAATTCAAATCTATATCCTGAACCATATACTGTATGCATGTTTCTAGGAAGCATAATTCAATCAATCTTATCCCAAGCAGGCCATCATAGGGTTCAGGAGGGTGATCATTATAGGTATCATGAAGCCTTCTTTGGTTTGCCCTTAGTGATCCTACTTTCCCACTGAATCAAAGCAACATGACTGTGTGATTTAAATGAAACCAGAGAGAACCTGTATAAATACTGTAAAGAAGAAAGCAAGCCTAACAGTTGGTTTGGCTGACAAATATTTGACTATGCTTCACTGCAGGATTGTAATGCTGGCCTTGAGTGATGTGGTCAAAATTAGCAACAGCATGAAAAAAAAAACCACAACAGGATTCATCCACAGACCGCACACCTTTGGAATAATGCTCCAGACCATTTTCTATTGCTCCTCAGACACTTCTCTGTTGATGCATTTCCCAACGCTTACACAAAAGGTGTGTCTCATTTGTGTGTCATCTAATCTATGTGACTATCAAAGATTCCGCCACAAAAGTGTTAGGAGAGCATGGACCAGAAAGGAGCCCTGGGATAAGGCTGATTATTTATTTGCATCTGTATTAAAATGCAGTTGTGTGTGGCTGTCCTTAATATATTCTCTACATTTAGAAGAATTACAATAGAATGAAGGTTGTGTGCAATTTTAGAGTGGTTCTGTATTCACCCACCCTCTCAGAATGAATAAACCCTCCCTCGCAGGCCTTACAGGTGATTCTCCCTAGAGCCCCACCATATTGATCACCTTACAGGTGATTCTCCCTAGAGCCCCACAGGTTAGAGAAGTAGGAGAATTTTCAGTTAATGAACCTTCCTTTGGAGTATTTGTTCAGCTATGAGTGTATTTTAAAGCAAAGGTGAAACTGAGGGGTGGGGAAGCTTCAAAGCTTAGTGTCATGGGTCTTTCTGGGATTCTGCAAAGAATCTAATCACCTGGGGAAATATGTCAAGAGGTAGGTGCTATGCAGTAATTTTTCATTAATTTTAATTACTGTCATTTTATAGGGTAGTTAGCATCCTCAGTGCTCTGTCTCTGAATTGCACTGGGATTTATGCCAAATTTCTTCCCCCTTATTGGTTCCCTGAAGCATTATTTAATAATGGAAGCACTTTATAACATGTTTTAATAAAAATATAAATGCCAAACAGTTTTGAATGAGAAGGAACCCATATTATAAATGTTTATTATAAAACCCTTTTCTTTATTTATAATTCTATGAAACTAAAAACTTAGACAACATGATGTTGAATAAAAGGCTTTCTCAGGGTTGTGAAGAGGGAGTATATCCACCTTAAAAATATATGTACAGACAAAGCAACCCCAGCTTTTAGCAACTGCTAATGCCACCCCATGAGATGGGCAGGAGGGAAGAGACTGAAAATAGCATTGATTCCTATCCCTGGTTCATTGCAACTGGATTTGAAACAGTTGTCTTGGTCGCTTATTGTATATTAATAAAACAAACCTTATCTGCTCCAGATCTGAAATGAGATTATCTACCTTAAAATAAGTCTATTCCTAATTCCTATAATGGAACCACTCTCCACTGATACTCCCTGACAAGCACTAGAGAAAAGCTTATCTAACTTGGATAAGAAGGTGACAGGTGCCCAAGTGCTGGCTCCCAGGTATTTATTGACAATTAACAGGTTTATCTGTTATAGACAATAAGGTGGGGTATGCATTTTAGAGGTATTACTATTGTAACATCAGTTACCCATTACAGAATCAATAGTTAATATCTCATAACTGTTTAGGGAATTAGTGTGGGTAGGACACTGGACTTCGAGTCAGGGGACTCCAGATTCCTGGCTCTGGCACCGACCTACTGTGACACCTTGGAGAGATCATTTCTCTCCTTGTCCCATCTCTTGTCTGTCCTGTCTATTAAGAGATGAAGAACAGGCCAAGGGAAAGGGTGCTGGCTTGAGTCTTAGAAGACCTGGATTCAAGTCTCTGCTTCACCACACACACCCTCTGTGATCCTGGGCATGTCAGTCTCTGGTGCCTAAATCATAGACCTTTGAGGATCTGTGCCTCAAGTTCCCCTTTGTAAAAGGGGAGATAATAGCTGAGATGGGGTGAGAAAATAAATGCATTAAAGATTGCGAAGTGCTCAGATACGAAGTACCTTAGGTAGATAGATTAAGGAAGAGATTTTAAGAATTGTCAAAGTTATTTGGAAGCACAAGTCCCATTGACTTTTGCTCCTAATTCCCTTAGGCCTTTCCCCAAACCCCTCCCTCAGCTCTCTGGGCAGGAACAGTGCCTATCCAACTGGAGCCCTCACTCTTAGCTGGGGTCTTAGCTGACATAATAATATTAGGCCAGTTGTTCTTTGTGTATTTCTGATTTCTCAAGGATCTGTGGATAGCAAGAAATTTGTTTAATTTACAGAATGGTTCACAAAAATTAGGCACTGTGTGGGAGGATTCCAGTGGGCTGTGGCCCCACACAGGTACAGACTGAAATTTTCAAAGCTTCCTAAGGGATTTTGAAAATCTTAAGCTATTCTCTGTATATTGCATCTTGTTCTAACGCCAGGTACTAGGATTCTGACAAAACAAATATTTTTCTCTGCTTTGCATCCCCACCCACCGCATGGCATTTTAATTGTTCTGTATGTTTGTTTTCACTAAGTTCCAAATTGTGAAATGCACTCAACTCCCAGTGAAGTCAATGGGAATGGGTGGTATTCAGTCCCTTGCAGGATCAAACCCCATCTTCAGCCTGTCTACTCCTCCCTTAAGCCTGTGTACTCCTCTCACTACCAGTGCATGGACTCCCAACATGTAGATGTGCCTGCACAGGGACTGAAAGGGTGCCAAAGCTGCAGTTGAGCACACCCCCTCCCACCACATTTACAGATTGAGAGAAAAGGAGGGGAAATAAGATCCCACCCAATAAATATATCATACACAGTATGCCTACGTCTGAAACCTCTAATAGGGGCCCAATCCCACGCCTGCTGAAGTCTATGCAAGTTTTGCCATCAGATACCCTACCTGCCTACGTTTTCTGGTCTGTGCACAGACATGTAGGCAATTTTCACACTTTAGAGACTTGTGATTATTTACATGGGGCACTACTTGTACACAGCACCATACAATGGAAACTTTCACAGAAGGCTTTTCCCTCACTCTTTAGTAGAAGGTTTATATGACAAGTATACATTCTCAGCCAAATCTTGTGGCTTAGTTCTCTGCAAAAGATTCTGGAAATATTTTAAAATTATAGAGATGCCCCCTGCACCTCCAGCACCTAAGTGGTCAGCCTGAGAGACTACATGGAGAGGGGGAAAAAAAGAACCTCCATCTCTAATTATCACCAGAGGTATAAAACACAAAGCAAATGCAGTCTCTATCCTGCTTTGGCCTTCCCAGAATACAAGTTAATTGAAGAGGAAGCAGCAATTTTCATGTAGCCTGTTTAGCAAAGAAATGGTGGCCAAATTTTATCATCACTATCTTTGGGTGCTCCATTCTAAAGATTCTTTTGAATTGGATCTGTAACAAGTTGGTGTTTCCAAAGCATCCATGACTTGCCAGTAAATACCATTCATTGACCAGCCTTAAAGATTGAATTTGTACTGTACATGTTACAAGACTTTGGACATAGTTTGGTTACACTTGAAAACTCTGAATCTATTAGAGAATAAAGAATTCCTTCTTTTAAGAATTGCCGGGATGGTGGGAGGAGTCATTCCCTTCTCTCTTCCAAGTCAGGAAAATTCTATGGAGCCAGCCGTGATAGAAAAAATGCAACAAGAAGTGCACGGAACAGAAAAGTTATTTTAAAGTTACCCTGAATGGTTTGAAAATGAGAATTTATCTACTTTAAGAAAGAAGTATTCATGAAAAGAGAAAAAAATAGCCTGGGTGCCAGAACATTGAAACAAAATACGGAGCTGTCAAATCTCTATTCCAAAGTAAGTTGCAGTCACTGAATGCCGTTGTCCTACTGACTACAACAAGGGATTTTAATGTTTTACTTTTAGATGAAAAAGGAATTGAACTCTACAAAAAGTGGGGCAAGTTGCTTCAAATGAAGGTTCATGGACAAACTTTTATTTCACCATGTCACACTAAGGGTTGTGAACAAGGTCTCACTTAATCTGGTGTCAGGCACTGCCTCAGTTTCCACACATTGGTCAAACTATTGCATGTCTTAAATATTTAGCTTTCAGGACCCCTCTTCCTTAAGGGTAAAGAAAAGTCTAACAGAACCAACCAACTGAAGAACCTTATGACAGACCAGGGCAAGATTCATCAGACTGCACTATCACAGGGCCACACAAGGTTTTCACCTTCACTGGGCTATACTTCCTTTTCCTCCTGTGCTCTGCAGTCCATTTGCCCTGTTCATGCAAGACAACAGAAGCGGGACTTTCTCCCACCCTCACTGAAACTCCCAGCATAGGGCTCTAAGTTTGAGCCCTCTCTCTTCTACACTCATCCACACTATCCTGTTCTGGCTACTTCTGTCTAGGGACACCTTCCTCAGGGCTTCTGAGTTCTCTTTGTACCATGCTCCTTCAATCACCTTTGTGTCAGGGCTGTAGGCCCCAGGTCCTTCTAAGCAAGAAAGCAGCCAGTTCCACTCCAGAACCTGACCCACTTTAGAAAGACACATCCAGGTTCCTCTCACCTCAGTTCTGAAGGTGGCCCTGAGAAGGCTCCCTCTCATAAGCAGCACCACCCCCAGGCTATCATCTGATGACATCTGATCACCTGACGCAACCATTAGCCCAAGTTCAAATCTGGAAGGGTGACAGATGGGCTCAGCTATATCTGTGCCTAAGTCTCCATCAAGGGCCAGTCCATCCTTTTACACTTGGGCATTCACTTCCTGATACCATCCAACATTTAAAGCTTCACTAATGCAAATACACATGAAAAGCAAATTTCAGGCACAAATATTTACCAAAGAGGTATTTCGAGTTCTACATTCAATTGAAAAATTTTCAGATTATGATGTGTTGGTTAGATACATAAGTAATCAGAGGACAAAACATGATTTACAGAACTAATCACAATCACAATCCAAACTGTGACAATTAACTGAACAAGTTCATTAGGAATTTTTGCTCAACTCTCCGAATTAAGCTATCACCAAATAGTTATTTTATTTGTCCACAGTATTTAGACTTGGGGTTGTTTCTCTGGTCCCCCTGATGCTACAGTGTTGATTCTGCCCTTTAGTTATCTGTAAGACTCAGAAATATCATCAACAACAAGGTTGCGTTCATGGTGTTTGCCATAGGAATCTTTGGATTATAAGAGATCTTAAGTGGAAGCTTTCTCAGCCTTTAACGTAGAGATGAAAGTCTGAAACCTAATGACAGCTTATCCTAAGTGTTTCTTAGGAATTTGGCTGAAATAAGTATTAAAACAGAGTTTTATACATTCTTTCTTTGATAGCATAAACTGAAAAGGTCTCAATTAATCCAGTGTCATCCTGCAAATATGGTAGGAAAGATCTGCTAGTTCTTATATTTTAAAAATCTTACTTTTTTCATTTGTAAGAGATGGAGGGAAAGGATGGATAAAAACTTCTCATGGATTTCTATACATAAGGAAGCAAATAAGGGCACAACATTTCCCCATTTATTTTTTGGATCTTCTTTAAATCTGAGTTTTATAGAACTCAGCTCTTGGAACTCAAAAGGAATTAGAAGTGGAAGAGAACTACTAAGTCATCTTCTCCATTTCTCAGTGAAGTATTGAGTGAAAATGGCAGGTATAGCCTCCAATCAAAACTCAAATCAGTGGAAGTTTACCCTAGGTGAGGGCTTCTGGATTAGACCATTAAAGTGAAATCTTGGCCTCTGTGAAGTCAATGACAGAACTCCCATTGACTCCAATGAGGCCGAGATTCCACCTTCGCGCTCTACATTTTAACAAGTTTAATTTGAGATTTGTTTCAGATGGTACTAGAATTTCAACATTGTTTTAACAGACACCAGCTGTTACACCTTAACAGGTGGTCTGTTAACACTCTGTGGTCCAGAGACTAAAGACATACCAAAGACATATGATTTTAAGACTGCGGGTGGGGGGAGAGGAGGATTTTAGGGTATCTAACCCGGAAACAGCCATTGGAGGGTGTCTCTTACAAAGCAAGCCACAGACTGAAAGATGTTTTAAAAAAACCTAAGCAAGTAAAGATGTTGAATGCTGCCATGACAATAGCATTTGCATTAGAAAAGTCAATTCAAGAGGAAACTTTCCATTGATCTTATGCTGGGTCCAAGCCCCTTTTAGATCTGCTACAATGTTAGGCCATGATCCTGCTCTGAGGACCACACAGAAGATCTCTACAGCTGCACAGAGCTCCACTGAAGCCAACGGAGCTCTACACAGGTGCAGAGATCGATTCACTAGAAGACTGGGGTTTTCCTATTGGAAATCTATTTCAGATTGTACGCTGTATTGAATTCCCAATGGGACACTGACAAGTTACATGAGCTAGTCATGGAGAGATATTTGGTGTAATTTCTCTTAAAGGCTACAGATCATATTAGTTGAGGAGGAATGGAGGAGGAGGGAGAGAAGGAGAAGCAGGTGAATATACAATATTGCCATTTCTATTTTTTTCAAAAATATGGGGTGTAGAAGCAAGGAGACTGATATCTTGCTTTCTGACTTACGTTACCTGTGCCCTTCCATATTGTATGGCATTGTATGCCATATATTAACTGTCTCTGTACATGAATAATCTTCAACATAGTGAGCAAAATATAAAAATGAATGCAAACAATAATGAACTAGTTAGTTCTTTTCACTAGAGATTATGAGGCTTTTTTTAAAGTAGTGGTGATACATTAAAACCAATCACACAAGCTATGTAACATCAGTTCTTTTAGAGGATTCTCTTTCATTGTTTGGCACTGAGATCTGGACACATGAAGAGACACATCTCTCAACATCAGCAGACTTGGAGAATATACAGCATGCTTTGAAATATAGGAAAGTTGATCCTGCAGGGCTGTTTACTTCAACACAGCTTTTTTAAAAAAACTACTATCAGGACATCTGTATGTTGTGTAATCTCTACTCCACTCTCAACCACAGATGAGTAAAATTTGTAGGAGGTAAAGCTTTACTCAAAGGAAGAGTTGTGACCAAATTACTTTTAAAAGGTCATTATTTATTCTGGGATCTACACTGTCTTCTATAACAGGCCCTTTGACTCAGTATTGGAGCTTTATAAAGCTAACTCGTTTGATCTCAGATGGGTCCATGTGGAATACTTCATTTGAAATCTCAGTGTTCTGGTGTCCACACAAATTTTGCTTTGCACTTTGTGTCCATAGATACAAAGTCTCAAACCAAAACTCACTCAAAGTTACCATTCTGCTCTGGTTTTATATCAAAGCTGTAAGTTTCTGAATTTGGACTTAAAAACTCCATAACTCAGCCCATACTTGCTTAAAAGTGTTATGAACTTTAGCCAGCTTTTTTCTAAATGTACAGTATGTCTACAGTTGTGTTGAAGGTGTAATTTCTAGCTCAGTTAGATGTATACCTGCTAGCTCTGACTGAACTAGCGTGCTAAAAATCATAAGTGTAGCCAGGGCTGTAGTGGGATAAGCAAGCTGTCCTGGAGTACAATCCCATCTGGGAATCTCAGTACTTATTCACGTGGTTATCCCAACCTGCCACCCATGCCACCTTGATTACATATGCTAGTGCTATCAAAGCTAGCACATGTATGACACCCTGGCACCCCACTATTCACCACTGTTGTGTAATTAGGGTATGTTTTGTACAATGTTTCTGTCATGAGGTATCATTCTAAACATCTTGATCTGCTAGACATTAATATCTCGTTGGATTGTATATGAAGTTTGACTGTGTATGCGTTACTGAAACATGCTGCGAGGTTGAAAACACCCACAAGCAGCCTTTCAGATACAACAGGAAAAAGGTTAAACAATGTTAATGGCTCATTGAGGAAATGCACACAAGCATAAGATTTACCCGAGGAACTGTGTACAATAGAAACCTCTCAGAGATAGCACCACAGAATGGGAACTGTTTGACCCAAGTCACAGCAAAAGAGCCTTCCAGAAAGTGGGAAGAAGCTATAAAAGGAGGAAAATGACATCATGAAGGAGAAGGGGAAGGACATATCTCATTGTCCCTACAACACTACACCTGGAAACAACTAAGGAATAAAGACTGAAGAGGGAGGAAGTGATGGTCCCAGGCTAAAAGGGATTTCTAGCCTGTTGATGAAAACCTGTGAAACCCAAGCTGAAAAGCCAAGGCAGCTTGTGTCTTATGAATCTGCCAGCCTATTTAGCACTCAGGTCTGGTTTACACTGCGGGAGCGGGGCAAACTAAGTTGGTCTAAGTTACGCAACTTCAGCTACAAAAATAGCATTCCTGAAGTAAACGTACTTAGAGCTACTTACAGTGGTGTCTTCACTGTGGTGGTTCAATTGCTGCTGCTCCCACATCGACTCTGCCTACACTTCTCGCTCTGGTGGAGTACCAGAGTAGATAGGAAAGCACTCAGTGATCTATTTATTGCATCTTCATTAGATGCGATAAATCAACCCCCACTGGATCAATTGCTCCAGAGGCAAATGTAGACATGCCCTCAGGGTGAGAATTTGCTAATTTATATCCTACCTATCTGGAATGTTAAGTTCAGTTTGCAGTTCTGTTTATTTACTAGGTAATCTGCTTTGATTTGTTTGCTATCACTTATAATCACTTAAAAATCTATCCTTTTGTAAAAGCGACAAAGAGTCTTGTAGCACCTTATAGACTAACAGACTATAGACTACAAGACTCTTTGTCGCTTTTGCAGATCCAGACTAATATGGCTACCCGTCTGACACTATCCTTTTGTAGTTAATAAATTTGTTTTATGTTTTAATCCAAACCAGTGTGCATTTGACTAAAGTGTCTGGGGAAAATCTCAGTTTGATTACCACAAGTGTGCATGGGCCTCTTTACATTTAGGGAGAGGCAGACTGGGTGTTAAACCCATATACTGGCCAGATTTGACCAGGGCATGACAGTACTCCTCTGGGATCCTACGCTGGGAAACTGGATGTGTCCCTACCTATGTGATTGCTGATGAAAGCATGAGCATGGAGGGCTTTGCAACTTGTCACAGCAGCACACTGTGAGAGGGAGCCCATGCTGGTGGGCCAGAGGACTCAGCAATACCTCAGTTCCAGGTGGCACCCCGGAGGGAACTCTTCACAATATGTACATCCACCCAAGCTGAACAGGACACCTCCAGCTTGAGATTAAATATACTCTCACTCAGGTTTGTGGTTGCTTATGAAATGCAAAGCAAGCTGAGTTGTACATGGCTTCATTGCAAATGTTTTGCTCAGCTCTTCTCAATATGCCAATGGAACTACAGTGTGGACATTTAATAAAAAAATAAGCTATTGCTTTGATATTACTCTCATCCTCTTTGTAGCTGAAAAGTCTCAAAACATAAACATTTTCAATAAACTTTCTCAAGAGTCTTGAAGAAATCTTACACCACAGTTACATAAGAACCTAACATATGCCACAATTCTGCAAGGTATTTGAACATGTGCCTAACTCTAAAAATGTAAATAAGTACCTTATTGAACTGGGACTACAAAGCAGTTATGAGAGGCATCAGTACAAAGATACAACCAGATCAGCACACTCATTACTGGAAGCATGCTGTCACCACCACTAGACCACCCAGATGGAAGGCAAAGAAGAACTACAAAAACAACATTTCTAACCAATAGAAGTGGTCAAGAAGTGAAGAAACATTTTCAGAAGTGTGATTTGAAACTGCTCTCCCATCCTAGTCTTTTGATCATACTGAGAGAAAGCCACATCTTTCATTTTTATACATCAAGTTTAATGAGCTTTGACAACAAACACAAAAAACTGTAAACTGATTAAAATCACATCAGATGTTGCAAACATTTGTAAAATCTTTAATGGACACTGCACTAACTTAAATATATACCACCATCTTCTATCTCTTGTTCAACAGGCTTAGCTGAAACCTATAGACCGACATTCTTGCACCATCTGGTGTCATACATAATCATATGTAACTTTTATCTTGTGCTTTTCATCAATATCTCTAAGTGCTTTATAAGGCATTCCCCAATATAAATATGGGGAAACAAAGGCACAAAGAGATTAAATGATTTTCCCAAGGTCATTCCACCAGGCCAGTGGCACAGCCATGAATAGAACTCATCTCTGGGTCCCAGTCCATTGCATTTTAGTTACAATTATATTTCACAGATCTCTTACTAATAATATTTTGATCTGATTCACTATTATTTAAATCCTGTACACCCCTCAAAAATCACACTGTTAAACATCAGAAAATATTTTCACACCAACTTCACACTCTTCTGCATTTCTCTTTCCCCCCCTTCTTGCTCAGTTTTTATTTGATACTGAACATTAAGGCACAAACTGAATATTGTTAACTTGACTCCAATCCCACGAGGGTCACTTGAAAATTTTATTTCCTTTCTGTTCTCCACCCTCCTCGAATGACTGACAAACTTTAAATGTTTCCCTTAAATGACTTGTCTCTCATTGGGGTTTTTTTGGTTCCTATCAGGAATAGTTTTCTTGTACAAACTTTGTCCAGTCTGCTCTTTAAGGCCATGATACTGCAAGCTGCTCCATGTAAGAGAAAGCTTTTCTCTGTGTGGAGCCACTCTGAAATAAGTGGGACACTGAATAACCTTTGGGGAGCATTTGAACAGAGCAGCTTGCAGGATTGGGGCCTAAATTAGTATTTTGTTTAGGAAACACAAAAAATCTTTAAAAATATTTTGAACAAAAATATTAACATCAACTTGTGGAAGAGTTCGTAAACGCCTTCTCCCTCCAATAAATGATATATTAGTGCCAGAATGTGCTCTGACTGTCCAATTTCTGGATGTATCTTTGACTGCACATTGATAAGATGTTGCCTAACAAATAAAATGAGCTCCAGATCATACTATACCAAATAATAATAATAATAATGATAAAAAAGTAATTATGAAGGATATACGAGCTATTGCCAGAATGAACACATGGATGGGTAAAAGTGCTTAAAGCATATTCAGCAGTAAATAGCTAAATTTATCACGTGAACTATGAGTATGAAAACTGTATTCCAGGTATTATTACATAGCCTGTAGTCATGAAATTGAAAAGTGATGGTTAGACTAGATTCAACACAGTTCAATACCTGTACTGTCTTGTATCTTTAGATCAAGACTATTATATTCATTGTATTTCTAGTATGACAATAAATCACTCAAACTCCAGTATTATGAAACAATAGTATAAACAGAAGGAAACATCAGTACAAGGAGAATGAGGGCTAACATTGCTGCAGGATGGCACTAGAGAGGATTTCAAAGAGCCTCATCCAAAACCCACTGAAGTCAATGGAAAGACTGCCATAGAGTGTAAGTCCAGAAGGAGTGATCAGAGCATCTATTTTGAGCTCCTGAACATCACAGCTACCAACACCAGCACACTAATCCCAACAACCAAAATTAGGATGAAATATTATAACCCACAGAAGACTGCACCATTCCTTGCATGTGGCACATAATAGGATGGACCAAAGTGCAACAATGTCCAAGGCCCCTGCAAAGTCAGGAAATTAATTGAGATATACTCCATTAATCTCAGCAAGTTACCTCAATAGGCTTTTGATCAGGCCCCTAATGAGACTAATTAAAGACTCTGCAAAACAACTACTTTTTGTGATGTTTTTGCTCAAGTTGGTGGCCCTTTATGTTGAAGAACCTGGCAACTTAGAAATGTGTTCAAAAACAAGGCTAAAATGGGGAACCTGACTCCTGAAATGACAGGCCTCTCAGACTCAGGAAAATCCATCAAAGAAATGCTGGAAATAATTATTGGAAGTCAGGATGACTTTAAGAAATCTCTACCTAAAATGGATACAAAGTGTGATAAACTTGCCTCATGAATCATTAAGGCAGAACAACAGCTGAATTTCGTTGTCAGCGGTGGGCCATGGGCTGCCTGATCAGTTACTAAATTGCAGTCAGGATACGAGTAGCAGGGTCAGGATAACAGGAGGTTGGGGTCGGGCACCATGTTGCAGGCAGTAGGCAAATAGCAATACCAGGGACAAACCAGGGTCAGAAGCCAGAGTCTAGGGTCTACAGGAAAGCAAAGTCTGGAGCACAAGCAAGTATGCAACTTACATTGTCACTCAGGCAGCTCCCCATGACAGCTTCCTGGTTTATATAATCAGCATAAGCAAGTCAGTGGACCCTGATGGGCTGCCACTCAGGTCCTCCTGGGCAGTGCTTTCTGCAGAGCCCAGCTTCACAGAGTCCTCCATCGCGTACCTAGTCTAAGCTTCCAGTGGCGATATGTCTGTCAGTGGCTCAGAATCCCCTTAATCCCAGGTTCCAATCTCTTGTGGAGACTCTTGCCTCACAAGATATTAATACCATAGTCTATGCAAGCTAATATTGGGGGTTTTTTGTGGGGGGAGAAGCACTGTTGGCACATCAAAGTAAAGATTATGGGACTAATCTGTGTTTACAGCATTGGGGTGATTTGTTCAGCATTAACACCGCAACAAGTTAGGAGATGCTTTTTGGGGGATGGAGAGGGGAGGAGAAGGTCCTTAATCTCAGGGAAAAGGCTGCTCTGCAGGGATGCTAGAGTCAGCAGTAGGTAAAGGAAGCTACAGGATTTATTTCCTGTGGTAAAAGAAAAGTAAGAAAGTTACTTTTTTACCTTGAGGTAAACGCCACACATGCTCTCGTGAGGTAAAAGTGAAGATGAGGCACTTCAGTTTCTACCATGAGAAACTAGATGAGATGAGCACTCTATCCCATCTAGTTTAGCTTGCAGTAATCTTGTCTTCACTTTGTTTTTACCTCTGTATAGCTGATGCATGTTATAGCGTCATAGAATTTATGGCCAGAAGGGACAGCTAGATCACTGAGTCTCACCTTCTGTATAGCATAGCCCACCAACACCACCCAGTACCTGCACACTAAGCTAACAACCGAAATGAGACCAATGTAGTACACAGGATAACAGACTACTCTGTGCCACTGGCAGAATAAGAGGGAATGGGGTACACCTGTGCCTAAAGCAATGGTAGGGAAATGGTTAGGTAAGATATACTCAGATCATCTTTGCAAGAGACCTGCACCCACACACTGCAGAGAATGGTGAAAAACACACAAGATCACTGCCAATCTAACCTGGTGTAAAATTCCTTCCTGACCCCGCATATGACAATTAGTTTTTTTAAAGCAGTGAAGACAAAGCCTTAGAATTGCCACTGTCCTCAAAAGTCATGCAGCATAGATCTGAGTGCTAGAAAAACGTGGGTATTACAGATGGGGAAGAGTTCAGGACCAACCATTTTATGACTTTATCACTTAGAAAACCAAGCAAAGCACCGTACCCCAGAAGCATATATAGCTAAGCATAGAAGTGTAGGACTGGAAGGACTTCAATAGGTCATCTAATCCAGTCCCCTGCACTCAAGGCAGGATTAAGTAATAACTAAACCATTTCTGACAGGTGTTTGTCTAAACTGTTCTTAAAAACCTTCAATGACAGATTCCACAACTTTCCCAAGCAATTTGTTCCAGTGCTTAACTGCCCTAATGTTCAACTGTAGCAGCATGCAGCCACCTCTCAGAAGCAGTCTAGTATGTGCAGGCCTGCACTGTCTCTCTTTGAACCCCTCATTGAGTTTAGGTCCTTAATTAGTCCCATAGTCTATCAATGGTCTCAGCCCTGGTGTTAACCCATATTCTAGGGTTTCCCCCTGGAGGCGATGTCCTTGCTCTCTCTGGTCATTTCAGGCCCCCAGCTCTTCTGCAGGGCCACTAAAGTGTTCAGTTCCTCTCTTGGGGTGCCTCAAAGTCCAGGTCACTTCCCACAATGGTTAATGGGGGGGTACTCAGGCCCACCCACTACTCCAAGTCCCAGCCCAGGCACCTTGTAGATAGCAGCTAGCTGCCATGTCCATTTATCTAAGCCACACCCTCCTCTAATCCCCTGGGCCACTTCCTCATGGCCCCACACCATCTTCACCCTTACCTCAGGGCCTTGTCCTGATGGAGTGCCAGCAACCAGCCCAGAAGTCCTCATCATTCTCTCTGGCTTTTACCAGCACTGCCCTGTCCAGATCCTGCAGTTCCTCCCACCAGTCAGCCAAGCAGAATGCTCCTCCAGCTCCAACAAGGAACTGAACTCGTGCTGTCCCTGCAGCTCTTCTTATACTAGCCTGATGTTCCCTGATTGGCTGCTCCCTGCAGCCATTTTCTAATTGGCATTGTCCCACACGACCACTCTAGGCAACTTGGAGGACTCACTCCACTGCCCTTTCCCAGTGTGTTGTGTGTCAGGATGACGAGGCCACCAGCGGGCAATACATCCCATCCCACCAACCTAAACTTCCCTTGTTGCAATTTAAGCTTATTGCTTATTGTCCTATCTTCAGAGGTTAACGAGAACATTTGTTCACTCCTCAACCATTTATGTACTTGAAAACTATTATGTCTGACCTTCACTTTTCCAGACAAAGCAAACCCAATTTTTTCTCTCTCTCCACATAAGTCATGTTTTTCAGAACTTCAGGCATTTTTGTTGCTCTTCTCTGGACTTTCTCCGATTTGTTCACATCTTTCCTGAATACAGAACTCTAGCTGAGGCCTTATCAGTGCTGAGTAGAATGGAAGAATTACTTCTCATGTCTTAAATACAAGATTTCTGCAAAATAGATCCTAGAATGATGTTTAGGTTTTTTTGCAGTAGTGTTACATTATTGACTCATATTTAACTTGTGATCCACTATAACCTCCAGACCCCTTTTTTGCAGCACTCCTTCCTAGGCAGTCATCTCTCATTTTGTATATGTGCAATTGATTGTTTCTTTGTAAGTGGAGTACTTTGCATTTGTTCTTATTGAACTTCATCCTATTTACCTTTGACCATTTCTCCAGTTTGTTCAGATCATTTTGAGTTTTAATCTTAACCCCTCCCAGCTTTGTATCATCCGAAAACTTTATAAGTGTATTCTATGCCATTATTTAAATAATTGATGAAGATATTGAACAGAACCAACCCCAGGACTGATCCCTGTGAGACCCCCCTCCATATGCCCTTCCAGTTGACTGTGAACTACTGATAACGTCTCCCTGGGAGCAGTTTTCCAACCAGTTATACACCCACTTTATAACAGTTCCATCTAGGCTATATTTCCCTAGTTTGTGTATGAGAAGGTCATGCGAGACATTATCAAAAGCCTTACTAAGGTCAAGATATACCACACATCTACCGCTTCCCCACAAAAGATCCAAGGGGCAAGAAATGTAGATTCAACTAAAAGGTAGTTTTGCCTTATGGCAAGCAAAAACTTCACTGGGTAATGGAACTGTGAAAAGGTTAAAGCACTAAGGAATCAACAGACACAGGGCAACCTCTGATGGATTAACCCCAGGAAAATATTTGGAAGCCAAAACCCTTTCCTTAAATCCAAGGCACAACTCCAAGGCGGAAAGGGAAAAGAAGCCAGCTGTAGCATATATTGCTCCTCTGCAGTCTCTTTCCTACCACTTCATAGAAATAACAGGCACTCTCTTATCATAGGGGAATATTTCATAGAATCACAGAATATTAGGGTTGGAAGAGACCTCAGGAAATCATGTAGTCCAACCCCCTGCTTAAAGCAGAACCAACACCAACTAAGTCATCTCAGCCAGGGCTTTGTCAAGCTTGGCCTTAAAAACCTCTAAGGATGGAGATTTCACCACCTCCCGAGGTAACTCATTCCAGTGCTTCACCACCCTCCTACTGAAACAGCGTTTCCTAATATCCAGCCTAGACCTCCTGCACTGCAATGTGAAACCATTGCTTCTTGTTCTGTGATCTGCCATCACTGAGAACAGCCTAGCTCCATCCTCTTTGGAACCTCCCTTCAGGTAGCTGAAGGCTGCTATCTAATCGTCCCTCACTCTTCTCTTTTGCAGACTAAATAACCCTAGTTCCCTCAGCCTTGCCTTGTAAGTCATGTTCCCCAGCCCCCTAGTCATTTTTGTTGCCTTCCAATGGACTCTTTCCAATTTGTCCATATCCCTTCTGTACCGTGGAGGACCAAAACTGGATACAATACACCAGGTGTGGCCTCTCCAATGTCGAATAGAGGGGAATAATCACTTCCCTCGATCTGCTGGCAATAATCCTATTAATACAGCCCAATATGGTGTTGGTCTTCTTGGCAACAAGGGCATACTATTGACTCTTATCCAGCTTCTCGTCCACTGTAATCCCCAAATCCTTTTCTTCAGAACTGCTGCTTAGCCAGACAGTCCCCAGCCTGTAGTGGTGCATGTGATTCTTCCTTCCTAAGTGCAAAACTCTGCACTTGTCCTCATTGAACCTCACCAGATTTCTTTTGGCCCAGTCCTCCAATTGTCTAGATCACTCTGAACTGTATTCCTATCTGCCAGCATATCTACCTCTCCCTCAGTTTAGTGTCATCTGTAAACTTGCTGAGGGTGCAATTCATGCTGTCATCCAGATCATTAATGAAGTTGTTGAACAAAACAACCCGAGGTCCAACCCCCTGGGCACTCCGCTTGATACCAGCTGCCAACTAGACATCAAGCCATTGATAGGCTCAATGGGTAGCAAACAATCTGACCAGCTTTCTATCCACCTTATAGTCCATTCATCCAATTCATACTTCTTTAACTTGCTGGCAAGAATACTGTGGGAGACCATATCAAAAGCTTTGCTAAAGTCAAGATATATCACATCCACTACTTTCCCCATATCCACAGAGACAGTTATCTCATCATAGAAGGCAATCAGGTTGGTCAGGCATAACGTTCCCTTGGTGAATCCATGTTGACTGTTCCTGGTCACCTTCCTCTCCTCCAAATGTTTCAAAATGGATTCCTTGAGGATCTGCTCCATGATTTTGCCGGGGACTGAAGTGAGGCTAACCAGTCTGTAGTTCTCTGGGTCTTCTTTCTTCTCTTTTTTTAAGGGCACTATATTTGGCTTCTTCCAATCATCCAGGACCTCCCCCGATCACCAGGAATTTTCAAAATAATGGCCAATGGCTCTGCAATCACATCAGCCAACTCCCTCAGCACCCTTGGATGCATTAGATTTGGACCCATGGACTAGTGCACATCCACCTTTTCTAAATAGCCCTTAACCTGTTCTTTCACCACTGAGGGCTACTCACCTCCTCCCCACACTGTGTTGCCCAGTCAGGAGTCTGGGAGCTGATCTTGTCTGTGAAGACTGAGCAAACAAAAGCAATGAGTACTTCAACTTTCTCCACATCATTTGTCACTATGCTGCCTCCCACATTCAGTAAGGGTCCAACACTTTCCCTGGCCTTCTTGTTGCTAACATATGTGTAGAAACCCTTCTTGTTACCCTTCATATCCCTTGCTAGCTGCAACTCCATTTGTGCCTTGGCCTTCCTGATTATACCCCTGCATGCTCTAGCAATATTTTTATACTCCTCCCTAGTCATTTTTCCAAATTTCCACTTCCTGTAAGCCTCCTTTTTGAGTTTCCTTGGTGGCCTGGGTCAACTCTGGATTCAGCAGCACAGAAGTGTTTGTTTACTGCAGGAGGATGCCATTTTGGAATCCTGTGATTGGTTCCGGGAGCGCTAGTGATTTATAGCCTCCCACAGCAGCCCTCAGGGGGAGGAATGCAGTACTGCAGTCTCTCCTTGAGATGGGTGGGGAAAGCTTCGTAAACTAACTTTTGTTTATTTAGTTTCTTTAGTTTTCCTTCATTTTCTTGTCTTAGCTCCTCATGGATTGGGCAGAGGTGACATGCCTTTGCGTTCAGTGACCAAAGGAGGTTGAAGAGGAGGATAGTACTCATGGATTTAAATAAATACATATATTTTTAAAAGCTATGGAAGGATAAAAATATGCAACATTGACAGGGAGAGGCTGCAAACTGGTTGAAGCCAAGGAGGGGATACAGTCATGCACCCATAAAAATACATCTCCAAACCTCAGACAAGACAGTCAGATCAAATGTCACTAAGGGATATTTCTCATCAGCATGAATTGCCTTCCTGGTAAAGAGAAATTACTACCAGAATTTACATATAATGACGCAATTATTTTTAAATAGAACTTTTTCCCAGTCTCTGTTCAGTGCAGGACAAAGGCACCTTTATGTCTCCTCTGTTAAAGGCTGTTTTGACTCTGACCCAGGTGAAAGCAGACTCAGGGCTGTACTAAGTAGTGCCCATTTCTCTATGGTCCCAAAGGAATGTTGTAACATCCAGTTGTACTGCACCCACTAGGGCTTCCAGGATCTGGAGAAGCTCCAGCCCCAACAGTAGTTCCCCAGTAACAAAGTGTTTCTGTGCCCTATAATACAGCAGCCCCACCACTCAGACACCACACAGCAGAGAAGGTTTTGCGCCCCTTCCACAACTCCAGCTACTTTGGCAGTGGAATTCCTTCAGCCTAGGCATGGACCAACCTTCCTGAACAGTCCCCAAAACAGGACATGATGGAGGATGGCTGCAAGTAGATCAGGTACAAGAATGAGGGGCAGCCACAGTAATTGTGCTCTGGCTAATCTAGTCTGTGGAGTAAACCTTTAGAAAGTTATGCAAGCCTGATGTAAGTTAGAAAAACTCCACAGCCACACCTTCTTAAGATAAAGTGAGTACAATCCACTATGGGTGCTTCCATTTCACTTCTCATCTCAGAAAGAAATTTACACACATATGTATTCCCCCATCTTTTTAAAAAAATGTTTTAAAGAGCTGATTTGCTGCATGCTTTTTCAAAAGACTGGTTGAAAAAGCGGGCTTTGCAAGTAGACCAAAAAGTAGTGAGGTCTGAGGTAGTTTTTGTGGGAATCAGTTTCAGAGCCTTAGGTCAGCCCTGAACTGACTGACTATCTCGCTTTCATATGTATAGATTCACAGACAAAAAATTATGTAGATGTACAGTTCAGACATCCAACCAACTTTAACTCTGCATTGGCAGTCTGGTGTATAACTAAGATCCCAGCTGAAACTGTACTTGGGCAACTAGCCTGTGTCACCACCCATGCTGCCATGGCTACACTGCTATTTTAGAGAGCTAGCTCAGGTATGCATACACATGTTGTAATCACGCCTCCCGATTGCTATGCAGACATACTCTTACCCAATGCATAATTTATTATACCTGGAGGTACTGAATTGAGTCATAACATCATGCTATTGTTCTGGCATCTAGCTGTACCCCCAAGGCATGGGAAATGTTTACATTAAAGTGTATAGTATATTATCTATAGTTCAAAAAACCCTGTTAAATGCTCCATTACTTCACTGAACATGTATTCCTTAATCAGACATTAGAAAGGAGTTCCATTGCTCCTTGGGTATGCGGGGGCGGGGGGGGGGGGGAAATATGGGACCTGACACTTCCCCAAGTCAATTCAACCATTATATTAAGATCCCAATCCTGCAAATACTTACTACTCACAGTAGCACTTACTGCAATGAGCAGTCCCCCTCTACTCAGAGTGAAGTCCATAATGACTTCAATGGGATCACTACACCTGCTTGTAAATGTTTGGAGATTCAGGTCATAACTATATAGGATTAAGAGGATTCTGGTGGGAGATTGAAAAAGATCTTAAATATGTTTTTGCCCACTGAGTTATTATATATTTGATCAAGGGGATTATTAGAGATAACTGTTGTTATAATTGTACTTTTAAATCGTGTCAAGGAGTGTCTCCTGGAACAGTCTCCATTCCAAGTCTATCTCTACATGCCACTTTTAAGATTCCATTATGCTCTTCTTAGTTAGCTCTCTCGGTTGCCTGATTCTTTTCATTTGCCATTCTGCCATCCATATGTTTCCCAGTCATGATAGGCCCATGAATGAAACTCTTCAAGCAAGGATTTGTCTGCGGTCACTTGGTGGTGGAAGTGTTCACTGCCTGTCTGGCAGTATTCCCCCCATTCGTCCATGTCCCAGATCCTTAGATAGAGAGGGACAAGGAAGAAGATTGTGGTTAAGGGTCAAGCAGGGAGTATTACTACCCACACCTTAGGGAAATCTGCTTAGGAGTTTATATAGCCTAAGACTAGGAAGGACCCACCATGCTGTGGAATCACCCTTCAGGACCAGTTCCTTCCAGGAAGAGCTCAGACAACCAGAAGCTGAGGAGAGCAGCGGATATTGTGCTGCTAGTAGTACCTAGCATTATGGCTGGAGCCACTGTGGACACAGGGCCTCTGTGTCAATCAAGCTGGCCTCCTGTAGCTCTGGTTGCATCTGTGTGGATTTCTGTGAGCTGAGGGGACAGGAGCAGGGAAGGACCCTGGTTTTTTTCAGTAGTGGGTGAACTAAGTTAACCCCATTTATGGAGAATTTGTAGAGAACTCTGTGAGGTATCCCTCTCAAACTCGCTCTCTTCCTGTGGGACTTGCACTCAAATAATGTGCCCTCTGAATTTTTTTAAAATACATCATTACCAATCTCTTTGTCACAGATATAGAGCCAAATTTATTAGACTAAAGCAGAATTACTCCAGCTTTTCACCATCTTCACAGAAAAGGATCTGGCCAAAAGCATACATAATGCTAATCACATTTGACGAATGATCTCAAAGAGAAAACACCCTCCTGATTGCAGGAAGAGGGGTGATGAAGCTGCTGGGCAGAGTGAAAAGGAAACACATTGAAGATTACATGGATTGGAAAAGGTTCCGATTCCCTTTAGGTCATTTGGATTTGCAATCATCTCTCACTCTACTTGTACCAAGCCAAATTGCTGTATGGCTGTATACCCTGCATGGGTGTTAAACTCTGCAGTCACACTGTATTAAAAGACACATCAATACAAATAGTTAGGATTCTTGAAGGATGGTGGCAAATGAGCAATCTTTTACACAAGCAAGCTAGTGGAATAGGAATGGTATGTGAATTTTTCTAGAGGCTGGGGAGAATGAGAGAAGTGGGAGGTGATGGCATTAAATTAGCGTAACTGCTCCTCACTTTCTGCATGAACGTAATTCATAGCACGCTGATTCTCTCCTCTGTTAAGTCAGTTTTGTTATCAAAGAAAAGTGTCTATCAGCTTTTTTCCCCCCCATTTGTTTGTTCTGGCTCCTGCACTGCTATGCCACTGCCTGTCTCCTATGGTAAAAGTATTGCTCCTCCCTGTGCAGCAAAGCTCTTTGTTACCACCTTCTCAGTTGCTGCAGGCAGTTACATTAATAACATTGTGTCTAAGCAAATGAAGGGCCAAATCCTGACCACCACTACCCAGGTTTTTGCTTAGGTAAACTCCCACTGCCTTAAAATCACATTCACAATGGTAACATTTTACAAACGGTATTGGATGGAAAACATCCTTCGCACTTTTTGGAATGCAAGAGGAGGGGTATTAGAACTGGCTTCAATAAAGTTTTGCATAAGTCAGGACTAAGTAACATATCAGCATTTTGCCCAAGGACAATAAAATACTCAGCATGGTTTTACTGAGGCTGGTTACCACTATTTGTGAAACTGCTCATCTAATCTGACATCCAAGACAGGAAGTGTGTGAATACAACCAAGGACTGGGAATCAAGATGCCTGGGTTCTATTCACAGTAGTGTGACTAACTTTATTGTGCTCCAAGGGAAGGAACTAATTTCTGTGTTGCAGGGCACATCTACACTTAAAATACCACATTGGCACAGCTTCACCAATGCAACTGCACGACTGTAGCTCTTTAATGAAGATGCTGTACTCCGACAGGAGAGAGCTCTCCTTTCAGCATAGTTAACCCACCTACCTTATGTCTGTAGTGTAGACAACAGTTCTCCCATCTCTAAAATGGGAGTAATATTACTCATCTCCACTCACACTATTACAAGGCCCAGTATTTGTAAAGTATATTGAAATTCTTGCACTGAAAGTGATAGGTATTTGTACATTATAGTATTAGCTTGGCTCCACTCACATCTGCTTAAGAGCTGTGAAGTGGAAGCAATGAATAAAAAGCATTTCAAGTGCTATTCTTAACACTAATTATTTTAACTGCCTGCATTTTTTATTTCTAGGTTTCTTTTTCTTTTTTTTTTTAAATGGGAGTAAAAAGTACAAAAGGGCAGGTATTTCCTTCTTTCTAGCCCTACTCCACCTATTTACTGGGCCATTCTGCATGCCTGGGAGTTTCATAATGGGAATTGGAAATGGAATAAGAAAAGGAAATTGCCAAAGATGAAGCAATTTCCTAGGTGTAAACACTGTGTACAATTTTGAAGAACAGATCTAACATGAGAACATTTTTTCTTCTGTAAAAGAGTGTGAAGATTTGTTATAAGATACCATTTAGCACAGAACACTAACAAATAACCTCATTATGGCTGCTGATGAAATAAAACTGGACTCCGCAGTCCTTACTTGGGCAAAACTCCAATGACTTCAATGAGGGTTTTACCACAAAAGATTTTGAGAGTTGGCCCTGCAGGTTACCGGACTCCTGGTTAACAATAGATCTTGGGTGAAGTTTTGAAAAGCACCTAAGTCACTTAGAAGCCAAAGTCTTATTGACTTGCAACGAGATTAAGACTTCTTCATGTGTAAAAGGCTAGATTTACAAAGATCTCTAGGCACGTAAAAATGCAGATATGGGCCGAGTAGGGTTTACAAAAACATTTAGGTGAGTTAGGTGACTAACTCCCACTGAAATGAGAGTAAATCACCTAACTCACCTAGATACATATTAAATTCCACTAAGGGTCTAACTGCATCTTTAGGTGCCTAAATACCTTTGGAAAACTAGCTCTAAGTCTGTTTTGAAAATAGGATTTAGTGCTTTTGAAAAATTTCCTCTTTATTTCAGCATATAGGGCTGGGTTTTGAAAAAGTAGTCTTTATTTTTGAGAGAGTAGCTTTGGACCCATAATTAACTGTCATCACAAATAATACCAGATAGATTTCTAAGTACCTAGTGGCACACACAAAACGGACAGTTAGACTAATCAACATCTTCTAGACTGTTGCTGCTTGAAAACCTTATTGACATACCTGCAGTAGATGTGATGGCCTAAATTTGTTTGAACAGTGGGAGCCAGTTTCATCCCTTGCATAATCCAGTTGACCGTACCTTGCTGCCATGGAGTTATATCAGGGATGAAATATATTTCTTTTATATTCTACAGTGGAGAGAACTACAAACATTACATCTACAGAAGCCCGACCTATGTCTCTTGCTATTGTGTGTGAATTCTTTTTCAGTGACCCATTGAGAATTATAGACCAAATTTTAAAGGAAAGGTATTAAATTATTTTTAGCCTTTGTTCTTAGGAATCATGCAGCCTTGTGAATGTGCTCACCATGAGGGCATGAAGACTGCAATGTCAAGAACATCAGAGAATGTAGCCGCTGGAATGTGTGAAATGAAATCCACCACCACAGTCAAATACATCATTGAGATATAAAACATTTGGCTAGTTGTCTGTTGTAGTAGCAGAAGTAAATTACAGTTCAGCAATCCTGTGTGTACTATATGTTGGAAAATCATTCATCCTAGAATAATCAACTTCTGGAAATCATTCACTGTTGCTAGAACTGAACACAATGCAGCAGCAATTAGTTGTGCATCATTGCTTTCAAATTACACAAAACTGACTGCAGTAGGGGTGGTGAACATTTATTAGGCCAGGTTTTATTCTAAATAAAAGATCACAGGGAGGAGGAATATTACAGATATTTATATTTCAGGTCAGTTTGTACAATGTCTATATTTGGCTTTCACAGTTAATGATATCATAGTTCAATGACATTGGAGGCTTATGTCTTACAATATCCCTGCTGGAGGGATACATTTGCATGAAGAAGACACTGTAAATAAATCAACACTATGGCCCTGATCCTGCTTTCACTTATACCAAAATAAAATCAGGAGTAAATCCACTGAAATCAAGAGTTAACCTTTAAACTACTGTAAGGTCCTTGTGTCCACAGCAAAGACAGTAATATTATAGGTTCATATAGGGAGGAAATACCTGTATTTCTTCATCACTGGGATGAAGTAAAATTGGGAGCACTATTCTTTCACACTTGTCTACAATAATAGTAGAAAACATGCCTGACAGCAATTTGTTATGAGTTTCTTTACATTCCTAGAAAAAAAAGCCCATTAAAATTGATAAGAATAGTCCGGGTACAGTTTGAGTTGCATGGTACGTGGCCATTTGGCACGTTTCAAGGAGTGTACATAAACTCCATGGTTGAATGCCTATGTCAGTCTTGTTTGCCAAATCCATGAATCAATGAGTTCTCATACAATTCTTGGCCCCAGTCCTGGAGGAAAGTTTTTTAATGGTGCCCTCTGCATACTATTCCCAGTCAGCTTTATAGCAAGAACCTAGTTCAGCATGGACAGAGGAACCAGCTATTACATGAAATCACTTTCAGCTTCCTTGGTCCTTGTTTTGCAACTGAACCATGTCCCAATGGAAGGTTTTATATTCCAGTATCACTTTTCTGAGAAATTTAGTTACTTTTATTTCATATTGGCTTATAAAACCAAGAGAGATACTGCGTCACATTTTCAAAGGAGCCAGAAACGGGCCCCTGCTTGTTTATAAACAACTACTCATGTGCAAACACATGCACTTTTGTGAGTACTATTACCAGCTCAGCTATGTTTTGTGTCTGTAAACTGTATTACTTTGAGAAGTGCATGCACATGTGTTTGCATACACTATGATGCATGCACACAAATGGAGATCAGGTTTTGAAATTTGGGCCAATAAAGAGAAAACATCTTTAAATGATTTCTGTTGGACAATGAACTAAAAAAAGCCTTTATTAATTACATAAAATCCTTGTGGTAAAATTGAGATTCTCCTGCAATTTTAGTATATTGATGCTAGTTCTTTTAAAAACATGTAGACTTTAAAGTAATTATAAAATCAAAAAAGTGTTATATAATTTTACATTGTTTTAAATAAAATAATAAACAACTATTAAATTAATACAATTCTAAATGGCAAGGTTAGAGTGTCAGTGCTCATATGTGAGCAGTCTTACCTAGTGGTCAGAGTCCGGAGTAGAGTTAGGGTCATGGTCAGAAGTCACACCAAGGGTCACATCCAGAATCAGAACCACATCCAAAGTCATTAACTAGAGTTAGGGAGAAGGAGCAAGAAAGAGGCAAGGTAACCGGAACAAGGAAGAGGAACCAGGCAAAGAGGCAGGAGCCTGTTTTCAGAGGACTGCTCAACAATAAGCCTAACAATTAGTTGCTCAGACCAAGGGTGGGGCAGGAACAGGAAGCTTTAGGCTAAGGGGTGACCAATCAGCAGTCTGCTGCTGGTCAGCTGATCCCACTAAGTCAGCAGATGTAGTCCTGTTGACAGGATATCAGATGCAGTTTCTGTGTCTGGGAAACTGCATCTGATAACGTAAGGTTCTTCCCTGGTCCTTCAAGAGCTACAGTAGCTGCCAGTCAGGCTATTTGAGCCTCTCAAAATTCTTCAAAATGTACATATCTGATGCTGCTAAAACCAATAAGCAAGGAGCATAAATTACAGCAGGCACTATGTATAAGGGAAAATGGAAAGACCAAGATGAATTTTGAATAGGAAATCAGTGAAGTTATTAAACAGCAATGGATTATTTAAGCGTATTAGAAGCAGGAAGGCTGTGAAAGAATCAGTGAGTCCACTGGCTCACCAGGAGATAAAGGGAGCAATTAAGGAAGACAAAGATATTGCTGAGAAGCTATAAGATTTTTTGTGTGTTTGTCAATCTTCACGACCAAGGATGTTAGATTGATACCTACCTTGGATTTGCTCTTTTCTGATAATAAGAATGAGGTATTTTCAGAGACTGAGTTGTCGAAAGAAGAGATGCTGGAGTGACCTGATAATTTAAAAAGAAATAATTCATTAAACCCAGATAGCATATATCCCAGAGTTCTGAAGGAGCTTGAATATGAAGTGGCTGGGCTGGTAAAAAAAATACAATTTGTCTCATTAAAAATTGCTACTGTTCTTGAGAACTGGAAAGCAGCAAATGTTAGACCAGTAAGCCTTACATCTGTACCTGGCAAATTGTTTGAAACAATAGTCAAAACTAGAACAACAAAACACCTGAAAGAACGCAATATGACAGGGTCTAACTAGTATGGTATCCACAAAGGAAAATCACGTCTTACTACTCTCCTAGAATTCTTTGAATGTGTCAGTAAAATAATGAATAAAGGAGAGGTGGTTGATTACATTTAGACTTTTGAAAGGCTTTGACAAGGTCCTGCAAAAGAAAGTATGTCATGGGATGAGAGAAAAAGTATTGTCATGGATCAAAATCTAGCAACCAAAATCAGAAAACAAGAAGTATGTTCATCATGGTAAAAGTTTAACAGTGAGCTGCCTCAAGTTTTTATACTTGATCCAAAATTATTTGGGTAGGCCAGAAGGTTCTGAAGCAGTTCAGAGATACCTAAACAAGCCAGGTGAATGGGAAACACAATGGCAAATTAAGTTCAACAGTGATACATGCAAAGCATTGCACATTGAAGGAAAAAATTCAACCTCTCATACATTTTACAGGATTCTAAATTAACTGTATAAAACCATAGAATTATGGTTAGATTAGATTAGAACTGGAAGAGACCACAGGAGGTCATCTTGTCCAACCCCCTTCTCAAAGCAGGGCCAACACCAACTAAGTCATCCCAGCTAGGGCTTTGTCAAGCTGGGCCTTAAAAACCTCTAAGGATGGAGATTCCACCACTTTCCTAAGTAACCCATTCCAGTGCTTCACCACCCTCTTAGTGAAATAGTGTTTCCCCCACTTCACTTGAGACCACTGCTCCTTGTTCTGTTATCTGCTGTCACTGAGAACAGCCGAGCTCCATCCTTTTTGGAATTCCCCTTTAGGTAGTTTAACGCTGCTATCAAATCCCCCCTCACTCTTCTCTTCTGCAGACTAAACAAGACAAATCCCCTCAGCCTCTCCTCATCAGTCATGTGTCCCAGTCCCTTGATCATTTTAGTTGGCCTCTGCTGAACTCTCTCCAACTTGTCCACATCCTTTCTGTAGTGGCGGGACCAAAACTGGACACAGTACTCCAGATGTGGCCTCATCAGTGCCAAATAGAGGGGAATAAACACTTCCCTCTATCTGCTGGCAATGCGCCAACTAATGCAGCCCAATATGCCCAATATCACAAAAGAGACTTGGGCAACACTACAGATAGCTCAGTGAAAACCTCTGCTCAATCTGTGTCCACACTCAAACAAACTAAAAAGCTGTTAGGATGCACAAGGAATGGGATGGAGAATAAAATGCATATCATAATGCCTTTGTACAAATTAATGGTGCTGCCTTTTTTGAAAGGATGTGTACAGTATTGGCCACTCCATCTCAAAAAGGATATTGCAGAATTAGAGGGGTTCAGTGAAGGGCAATGAGAATGATTAAGGGCATAGAACTCTCATATGAGGAGAAATTGAGAAGACTGGGATTGTTTACCTTAGAAAGGAATGAATAAGAGGGCACATGCTAAAAGTATATAACATAATGAATAGTATAGGGAAGGTATAGACTGCTGAAGACTCTTCCCCCTCCACTCTGCTTAGCTGCTGCTAAAATCAACTTCTCTTGACTGGATGATCTTATTTTTCTTCTCCTTGAATCCCTTTATTGACTTCCTCTTGTCTTCTGCCTGAAGTTCAAGTTTCCCAAGACAAAATTCTCTGATGGTGTAAATTGCCATTTTACATCAGCTGAAAATTGGGCCCTCCACTTTCATGACTGTGGCCTTGCCTACATCTCTCCCTTCCTACTGCTCATGATCTTCCCAAGACACCCACTTTTATATTCCTTTTGTATCCTTTTCCTACTCATCTTCACGTCTTCTTCCATGCCACTATTTATGCTTGGAATAACCTCTCTCTACGTGCTTCAAATTATTTCTGATTCTTCATTGACATTGCTCCATAAAACACACTTCTTCCATGAAGCACAGAAAACAATCTACTGCAAATAGCTCCACCTGATCAAATCTGTTCCTTCATCCACTGTATTGTGCATAGATGATCTCAACTGTCTATCCAATTTTGAAAATAATCTCTCCAGGGCAAGCTCTGTTTTGCCTTATACATTTATATACCACCTGGCACACTGCTAGTGTCAGTAAATAACAGAGATACATGAAGTGAAAAGAAAAGCCCCAAATCACTGCAAACCATCTATTAAGGAGCAATAATACTATTATTTGTTATAAAAATATATACTGTCCAATAGACCAGCAGTTCAAAGAAAGGTAAAAACTAAAACAGGAGATTGCTTTGTCTTGAAGAATTTGTTTCATGTGAAACATCAATCAAATGAACTGGTAGCAAATTTTGTTAATTGTTCACCATGTACAAAGTCCTTGGAAAATTACTCAGTCCTAAAAGTGACTCAGACAAAATCAAGTAAACCATAAATATTAAAAGTTTAAAGATGAACTGTCAGATCTAAGCAATGCAACTCCACTGACAGGAAAGTATGGTTCCAATCTCAACAATAACATATGCCTTAGTCATAGCTCTTACAGGATCTTAGGACTTTTTGATACAAATTACTAGGGTATCCATATAAAGACATCTGCCATGCTCAGCTGCTTAGCTCCTGGCAGGAGCAAACACTAGATGTGCAATATATGCCAAAGGGGTTATGTATGCATTCCTAACAAACCAATGCAAGTTTTATGGGGTTTAGTCAGGTCACTTGTTAGAGCTTTACCTAGTTCAGCAAAGAACTTGGAAAGTCCACATGAGTGCCATTGAAAGTGCCAGTGTGGAGTCCTGAAAATGAAACACGGAATCATAAAATGTAGGACTGGAAAAGCCCTCGCTAGGGCATGTAGTCCAGTCTCTTGAACTAAGGCAGGACTAAGTATTACCTATACAATTCCTGACAAATGTCCATTTAACCTGTTCTTAAAAACATCCAGTGTTGGAGAATCCACAATCTCCCTAGGTAACATCATACAATTTTAGGGGGTGTAATTATACTAAACTCAACAAATATATCGAGATTTCTGGAAGAAGGTAGTGCTATCCTGACTTGAAGAAATATGGAAGACAACAAGATCACATCAATCATACTCTGTGGTGCAAAGGACAGCTGAGCATAGAACCAAAAGAGTCTCATTTTTTATAAGGGCATTTGCAAGACAACCAAAGAAAGATTGTCTGTAACGTGAACAAAACAGTTTATGTGATCTCATAGCACAGGGCGGAAAATAATTTCTCTGACAATATTTTAAAGAAAATTTATTGTCCAGTGTACCTTTCTGCTCTTTGAAATTGCTGACAAAGGTATCAATTACAGCCATTTGTGATAGTGACTTTGTTATGTAGACACCTGTTGGTAAGGAAGTGGACTGAAACCACTAATTCATTTCAGCCAGCAACTGTCAGAAGGTAATGAGTTTTGATCACCACCAATCAAGCCTAGAGGGGAAAGACTATAGGCTCTTATCAATTCCCTTAGCCATGTCCTCTACTAGATTGCTAACATTTTTAACAATGTAGAATAGTTTACATATCTATATGCAGTGGCTACTGGCCAGGACTCCTAGCTAGAAGAAGGTAGCTAGTTTTTCACTTTCAAGTTAGTCACATTTTTCCAATTCAAAATACATTGGGCCAGATTGTCAGCTGGTGTAATTTGGCATATATCTGCTGAGGTCACTTGTATTATACCAGTTTTCAGCAGCTGAAGATCTGGCCCATTATTTTAAGGGGAATCACAAATAATGAATACAATTCAAATTGCGTGACATCCTTTAAAAAAGTTTTTTATAAGCTTCCAGTTCTAATTATCAGCATCAAAGAAAGTAAATTAAAGAGGGACACGTTGGAGTCTGCCTATATGGTAATGGCTCAAACTGGCTAAAATGAAACAAACCCTGTCGAGCACTAATAATGGTATAAATGCCAACGTTAGCATGATAGCCAACTTCCTCTCTTTATGTCGTCACCACCATCATACCAGATAGTGTTTTTAGCCAATTCAAGTTATAAAAAAAAGTTTTTCTCCAGAATCCAAATTCAAGACTGAACACCAGGAAACTGAATTTGACCTTGAACTGATTCCAAACTTTTGGCTAGCGCACTTCCAGTTGAAAGAAAATCGGGGATCCTGGCTCAGGCATGAAGTGGAAGCCTTGTTTGAACTACAAAAGTAGTGCAGTTTGAGAAAAATGGCAGTATGGTATGGGAACATAAATTAAAGGTAAATCATGTAAACAATGAAGTAAGTTTTAAAAAATCACTTTCCGTTAAAAGTCAATTATTTTGTTACAAGGTCAAATAGATTTTCAGCAATAACATTGTTCACTAGTAGACCATGAAGACCTGTACATGCCTAAAATATGTAGATCTTTTAATATGCACAACAGAAACTGAATGCTGGAACAATGTCAAACAGTCTCTGCAAAATTACAATGCAAGTCAGACCACATACAGTAATCAAAGTCTTGGTTTATTAAAATGTGTTATTTATGACTTACAGAAAATATTTCATGTCTGTGAAAGAGAAATGAGCTAAGAAATTAACCCTTTTAATATTAAAAATTATTTCTTTTTTGATTATACTCACAAATACAGAATTTTATTCAAGAAGCAGATAAAAGAGATGCCAAGCCTCCCACCCTAACATTGGTTGAATTAGGTCTTTAGCTAATAAATCTTTTGATTCATATGATCCTTTTGCAGAATCATAGATGTCTTACCCTTATGGCTTAGGTTGCTGATATCCTCTCTGTAAAGACTGCCTTGGCTGCTGGCATATGACATACTATGTCATAACTAAAATTATGCAAGCAATGATTTGAAGGTTCATTTTGAAATGGTTAATGGCTGCCTCAGACCAGCACCTGTCAAAGAAAGACACACACACACACACACACAAAAGTGGATTGGCCTCTCCTGAATCAATATGTTCAGTATGTAAATTTGCTCTCTGCATGTGAAAATTGCACAAGATTAGATTATTATTTTAAAATCTGTTCTTTCAGCTCATTATTATGTCTTGGCAAAATATTTGGGAGAGGTTGAAAGAAACCCTTGGTTGTGCACCTGCACAAATAGCAACCATACACTTGAGCTCCTGGGGTGTGAGGATTGGGGCTTGTTAGCACTGACTTTCCAGTGGCATCTCACTGGGAGCAAACTGGCGTGGTGGGAAGCCACCCTCATTTCCCTTCCTTCTGCACTCGCCAGCAAAGCAAAACTGGAAAATGGGAGAGCATGTGCTTTCAAAAGCTGTTGCAGCTTCTTCTCTGGTGTGTCTTCAGTGATTTCCATCTGCAATCACCCTGATACAGGTTCTGACTTTAAAAAGGCAGAAGACAGCCTTTTTCTGCAAGGGAAACACCTATTAATGTCACACAAATCTTAATTAATAATATCATATTATTTATGTCTATACATCTAGGGACTGCAGGGGGTTCATAGGATGCATGGTTTTCGCAGTGTCCTTTAATGTGCTTTCACTGACAATTGTAATAAAACATTAGTTGGAGCTGGTGTGATATTTACTTGACGAGGCTGACTCGTCATTTTGGCTGGCATCGCAGGTTGGCTGGCCCCTTATGGGTGATGGGCCTCAGCCTTCAATGTGATAAGATCAACTCAGCTCCCCCAGTGGGAAAATGATCTTGGTCACATGACAGGGGAGGTCATGTGGCTAATCTTGACCACGCCTAGGCAACAAGGGAGGTAGTGCTGTGAGTGCCAGGCAGAATAGAAGCCTGGGAAGTCACTTGATGGAGCAGTTCCAGGGAAAGACTGCTGAGAGTGGCAAGGCTCCTCAAGCAGAGGGTCTGATATACCAAGAGAGTTGCTCCAACTAGGAAGAGCTGGGAATGGCTTGCTAAATCAGGAGAGACCCTGAGACAACAGAGGAGTTTCCAAGCAAGAAGGGCTGGGAGTGGTCTGCTAAAGCAGGGAATTGATTTTAACATTGCAGACAGATTTTTAGTTTTGTTCTGAACTTTTATGTTAATATACCAAAACCCTGAGGAGGGGTGTTTGAACAGAGAGAAGCCTATCTATGGTGTGACTGAGGAGCCCTGACAAGGCGAAAACAGAGACTGTTTCCACAGAGCTACCTCACATCCCAAGGGGGTCTAAGGAGGCAGTGGGCTATTTATAAATGGAAACAATAATAAACACAAGAGACATACATTGAGGATGAATTTGGCTCTCTGTGTGCAGCATGGTTACCATCTAAAATGCTGTCAACCCAAGCTTGCTTGAAATGTGGCCTTAGGCTTATTCAAAGCTTGACTCAAGTTTGGCAAAAGTTTCATAAACCTTGCTGAATCTGGCTGAGGGTTTTGGCTTTCTCATATATTTCTCCTGCTTTCAGATTTTATGATCATTATTATATTGCTAGGTTATTATGATAGCTTTGCACAGTTCTGCTCTTCTGCCCTTCATCCTCTCAGTCTCCTGTTCTGCCTACTGCATCAGATAAAATTTGATGGTGGAAACTCAGTCCCTGCCTCCCATTAGTTGTAACTCAAAATGCAAGAGGTAACTAACCTGGCGCCCTGGATTCACAGCTCCCTAAACTTAGGAAAAGTTCATATTTGTACTCAAATTTCAATACGGATTTTGTGGACTGGCCCCTTTCTAGTCAAAGTAAATATCAGGTACGAGGGGTGTATAGAAACAACTTCAAACTAAAAGACAAGTACATACTGTACTATACTGTGTGTACGCAGTATAGCATAGTGTGTAACTGTGGAGAAGATAAAGGATGGAAATAACAGAGGAAGATAAATATAGACCTGAATTGCTTTTGGAGGTGGGGAATCCTGACTCTTACTTTAGAATTATTTCCATATTCAACTGTAAAAAAAATACACTAGCATGAGCAATTCACTCCAGTCCAAAGATTGGATATAATAAAGAGGAATAGGGATATTCCAGCTTTCCTTTAAGAAATTCTCCTGATCAGAATGGGCTCTCTCACTGCTGCCTATTGTTTTAAAAGCATTATAATAATCATAGAAATCTAGGGCTGGAAGGGACCTAATATACACCTTTCTTCAAACAGCTATGTTTCATCTTATCAGTGTGTGTGTCATCATCACACTGCTGCATGCAACTAGGTTTTGGACTAGGATGACATAATTTCTTGGCACAACAGATGATGATTACCTCTGGTGTAATCAATGTCTCCTGGCTCTAGGCCAAAGTCTACCCTCGCATACACATTCAACTTGTACTGACGGCACTAGGAACTGAACAATTCTTTCTGAAGGCAGAATTTGGCCATCCTGATATTTTTTGTGTGTGCACCTTTACTCCCCAATGGCACTGTCACTGACTTACATGCAACATGGTGCTCTGTTTGCAAACACTGAAGACTGAACTTGCAAACAATGTGATGGTTAACCCTAATGTACTGCCCCATTGAGTCAGCAGGCAATAAGAATTTTGTGATTGTCAGTGCACCCTAATAATTCTCCTAAATCTACTGCTGATACCAATATATACATTTGTTTACTTATGCCGTATCACTAAATAGTCAACTTGAAATTACTCTGTGCACAATGTGAATCTGTGTAGTCACATATTCCAATTCTGTCACTATTGCTCCTTTGTCCTCTCTCTCTGGCTCTTCTCATTTTTTGATACACCAACCGATTGCATCGTGTCTTATATTGGATTATGAACTCCCTTTAGTATGTGTTTGGACAGCAACAATCACACTGGGGTCTTTGGTAGTACTGCAATATAAATTATCATCACACTCATTCTGAAGTGCAAACTGTACTGCAAGCGGAATATCAAGACTTGATCGACTCCTCAGACTGAGTGTTTCATTAGATTTCTAGGGGTAAAATATATTATAATCCTTTTCCAACAAGCACACTTGCCATCTTCTATGAAGTGTACCAGCCCAGTGCTTTTGGTTCAGTGTTAATCAAAGCCTAAACACTCCTTCATTATATCTTTTTATTATGCAATAAAACTCATGGGAGAGGGTAAAAGCTTCCCGTCAGTGAATTTCTCTTAAATCCGTTCCATTGGAGCAATTCCTGCCTACACTATCAGCCATGAGACAGGCCTCATGGATCCCCTAAATTCTGAGTCCCCCTCTACTCACTCCCTAGCTTTGCAGCTCCCTTGGAACCACCCTGACCATCTCCACTGGCCATGGCGGTTCCTGGTATGCCTGATAGAGGGGTTTCCCCACTGTAGCGAGAGTCTATGGAAAAGAGAAACAGGTTTGGGCTATATATTACCTTTGAACCCTTCCTCTCTCAATGGCCAACCTACAGCCCTCAGTTACTTCCCACTAAGTTTGGGTCCAACTAGGAGTGCTGGAACAAGTTTTATAGTGGGGGTGTTGAGAGCCACTGAACCTGACTGTAAGATCTGTATATAATAGAAATCCCTTCAAGCCAGGGAGTGCAGCAGCACACCCAGTACCAGTAGTTACAGCATCTATGGATCCAACCACTGCCTGATTAGGCCCCTTAGCCTGTGTGGATTCGATTCTGATCCTACAGGGAACACTTGGCCTCAGGAAGTACGGAATGGCACCACTGAGGTGGTTGATCTTCCCAGGCAGATGAGATTCATGCACAGAGGGCTTCCACTGCACATAGAACACTAGGACATGGTCTTGCCTCACATTATTTCGGTTCCATCTATCTACGGTAGATCTGGATGAAACAAGTGAATTTTTAATGAAAAAAAATGTGTATATAAATGTTTGTCTTTTTTGGTGGGCTTTGAGCAAAACTTGGAGGAATGGCTATTTTTGCTTTAAAAGCAATTAAGCAACTAACATTTTTACCTTGCACTGAGAATGCAAGCCACTAATCAACAATCAATGGGCCAGATTCCACTTTCATTTCACTAGCATGCTCAAGTCAATGGGATTTCATCAGTGAGAAGAATTTGGTTCAATATTTCATGATTAAAACACCATCAGATGTTTTAAAGAAAAATAAAGATGATAATTTCATTAACTAGTATTACGTTCCATACCTGAAATGAATGCAAAATATGCAAGAGGAATCTGCTGTGCAGATTAGAGAGAGAATCTGTACCCTTACTCGTAATCCTATGTCTCAGATCTGCTGCATCAATAGGAATAATGGTGAATATACAGCTAACACTGAAAGCACAAGCTACTCACTATTCAATAAGAGATAGGTCAAAATAACTCTCCATACTAACCTACAGCAACAAAACACCTATTTGAAGAGGGAAAGAATGTTTTTGGCAAAGGAGAGAAGGTGTGTTCTATAACCAGTGTCCCTTACCTAGTCTTAGAGCAGCAGTGTTGATCTGGCAACTCACATGGTGTGAAGGAGGAATATTCTTAGCCTCTAGCCACTGCCACATGTAACTTCATCTAGTGCCTTAAATCTTTCTTAACGAGGATGATTCTATTAAAAGATTTACATAATGTGTAAAATTAGTCAAAAAATAGTCTTGGACTAGTGGGTTTTTTTCCTTATTTTTCAAAGTGGAATGTACTGCATCTGTTCACTAAATTATAGACATATTCAAAAGTTCCAATATTGAAATGATAGTGGTTTTAACACTTTCCAAAATGCTTTAAAGTCTGAATACCTCAGACCTGAAGTAAGCTTTCCCTTAGGGATTTAGTGTATTTAATTATCTCTGAAGCTTTATCCATCATAATAACTAAGTGAAATTATTGCTCTTCTATAGAACAAAGAGAAACTAAACATAGAATCTCAGAGTTGGAAGGGACCTCAGGAGATCATCCAGTCCAACCTGCTGCTCAAAGCAGGACCAATCCCCCTTTTTGCCCCATATTTCTAAATGGCCCCCTCAAGGATTGAACTCACAACCCTAGCTTCAGCAGGCCCATACTCAAACCACTGAGGTATCCCTCTCTGCAGAGGCAGAAAACATAGAATCATAGAATCTCAGAGTTGGAAGGGCCCTCAAAAGCTCATCTAGTCCAACCCCCTGGTCAAAGCAGGACCAATATCTGATTTTAAAAAAAATATTTACTGAAGCAATGCATGGTACAGAAACCAAAATAAAAGAATTTTTTTTTTTACAAAATCAATAAAAAAATATTTAAGAATAACAATACTCAAAGGGCTAGATCCTCAGCTGAGGTAGAAATATCTTCAGAATGGCTGTGGCAGGAGGAACAAGGTTGGCCCTTAATAATCTTCTGATCCTAGGGCCCAGAGAGGCTGGTCTAGTCCCTGCTTTACTCAGAGTAATCTTGAAGCTGCTCGGAGTTACGAAGGGCTATTGTAGCTGTACGGATTGGCTGGGGCATCCTCTGTGAGTAGCAGCAGAGCATTCCACAGAGTCTAGTCCAGCCTCTATAGCTATATGAAATCCTATTGTTATAATGTTCCTTATAGTCCCATACTAACCCAAGGCCAGCATTAAATGGTACCTGTTTTGAAGTAGGCCATGGAGAACAACCATCCTCCTGCTCCATCTGCTCTCCACCCAGCCACAGCCCCCACATCACAAAGCCAACTACATGCAAGACTTCGGTGGTGCTAGAGTGAGATGGGGATGTTAACTTCTAGAAACAATCCCTGTTGACTTGTCCCATGTATTTTACATTCCAATTTAGTTTACAATTATTGTATGCTACATACTTAAAATTGCAAACTAGAACAATATTTGTACACTGTACGTTTCATGTGTCAATTTGAATCTAATTTATAAAGCATAAATTAATGTATGGCATTCATAGCCTACAATTAACAGGGTTGCATTTTATATGTTGTCACTTCATGTGTTAATCAGATCCCCAAAACATGTTTTACATTGCAGTATGTGACTATCATATTAGTAATATACAAGGAATAGGATAGTGATTGTAACCCAGCCAGGCACTGGGGACTGGATTTGTTCCCTAGAGCAATAATCATTCCTGCTAGATGCCCTTTGGAGAGAGGGTGTTTGGAACTAGCTGTCACTGGCCACCAATTGTGCTGCCATGGGAAAGTGAGGGCCTGAGGAAAAGTGTGAAGGGAGAGATTTCAGTGGAGTTACACTAGCATAAAAGTGATATAAGAGTGTAGAGATTCAGGATCTAAAGTTCTGCATAAATCCACATCCCTCAGCCAGTACCCTCATAGCTGTGTTTTCTCCATACAGAATTTGAGATACTCACCTATAAGGAGAGCCCAGGGGAGAGAAGCAATGCTAGTCCTTTGATAAGGACAATTCCAGGGAAATGCTTTAAATTTCAACTCCCAAAGTTTCCTGGCACTTGTATGAGTTTTGCCCATGCAGGGCATGATCTGGCTCTGTGTCTCCAGTATTGTTACAAGGATAATATGTCAAATGTCATTACTCCACAAATATTGTGCAGAGAAATCTTATAGCAATTAGCAATGTTTTGTTTTATTGCGGCTTTAAAATGTATCAGTATAAATTCTAAATAGTAATAATATTACCTCACTCTTTTATAGTGCTTTTCATCAGTAGATCTCAAAAGAGTTTACAAAGGAAGTCAATATCATTATTCCAACTTTACAGAAAGGGGATACTGAGGCATGGGTGTGGGGAGACTTGCCCAAGGTCAGCCAGCAAACCGGTGGCAAAAATGGGAATAAAAACCAGAGCTCGTAAATCCAAGTTCAGTGCTCAGTCCAGAAAGTGAATACCGTATTGCAGGATTTAGATCAAATTAGTAAGAAGGGAAAAGACACAACTATTTCCAAATAATGAATCATCATGGTTCATAGCACTCTATTTGTCGGCTATTTTATGTACATCTACCACTGGTGTTTGAAGAGACATCCAACTGCAGCAAAATAAATTATCCCACCCAGACTGTTAGAAAATGAATTACTGGACTTGCTTTTTTTTAAAAAAAACTCAACCCTACAGCAATTAGATACCAATCACATCACTGCCACAAGGTTATAAACAGGAAAAGAACTACAGCTCAGCATATGCGCCTAGGTTTCTTTAATCCTTTCCCCCCCAGGCAAATTCCACATTATTCCCACCTGCCTGTTCTACCCCTGCTGATCAATTATCTTGTTGAACTGAAAGTGAACCTGCTGCAAAGGGTTAAAGTTGCAGAGTTGACTGTTTGTTTTTTAAAAAAAATAAATGGCAGTTAAGTGAAGAAATAAAAAATCCCTGGATTAATAGAGATCAAACACAGGGTCTCTTTTTAAAAAAAAATATGTCAACAATGTACTGAAACAAATCTGATCGGTTTTAATCTCTGTTTAATAGTCAGTTATTTTAACTGTAGGATTATAAAGGGTTAAGGCCTGATTCTGCAAGCTGATTTGCACATGTGGCCCCATATAGCTACATAGAGCCATAGAAGTTAATGGGGCTTTTCACTGGCACAGTGGTTTTGTTTTCTCTAGTAGATCAGCTTGCAGATTTAGGGCCAATATTTGAAAATATTATGTTCAGTTCTTAAAAATGCACCCTCTTATTTTTTTATGAACTCATGAAAGATGCTGGAATAAGAGCTCTCAAGTCTAAAGTCCTCTAATTACCTAAAGAACTTACTATAGCAAAGACAATGTCAGTAGAAACTTCCCCAAGCTGTCAGTGTACCCACACAGAACTACAGGGACCATTCCCAGAGGAGGGGCATATTTCAGTCTCCATGATCCTTTCTCTCTTGGCTGCTCTCCTAAAGTTGCGAATGAGGTTGCAGTTAGTGCCTATTGTAATGGTGATATGCACACCTGGTCCAGATCATCTACACTATTTAGTCACCTAACTCCAACTGAAACCAATGGGAGTCAGGCACATAAATACATCTGAGGCTCTGGGCCCTGTGCATAAGAAACAGTAGTCAGAACAACCACCTGTTTCACGAAGCTCTCCAAATGGTAATTAAAAGGCCACACTTTCAGTGGCAACCAACCTGGGTTAGATTTGAAACAACAATGTAGGGCTGAGAGACTGTAAATGGTACTAACCCCCTAAGCCACCCAAGATGCACATGCTTCTAAATTAATTTTTATTTATAAGTTTGTAACATACAGATTAGCTCCATGTCAATTTAGCATTGTTCATACCTTTGCATATTGCAATTAGAACGTGCAACCGTGTTACAGCTTAGTACATCTTTTTACTCTCTCTTAAATTTCAGACTTATTACACCCCCATAATTTAAATCTCACAGGTTTTGCTGGTTGCGGGCGGGGGCAGTCTTTGCAAAAAAGAAATGAAATTATTGCCACTGTGCTCGATTTTGAAGAATTAAATCACTTGAATTTGTAAGGATTCCCTTGATCAGGAAAAGATAGTTTTCCCCCTTTACTTGTACCTTGGACATGCACTGACAAGTCATGGTATTTAATGAATGTCAGAGAACAAATCTTGGTAGCATGCTGAAAAAGCACTGACATGCAGCGGTGACGTATTATCTTCTGGGTCAGCCTGATGTGCCATATGATTTCCCATGCTACGATATGTCAGCTCATAGTAAGTGAAGACAACAGTAACAGAAAACTAACACCCATGATCTCATGAGAAAATAACTCTGCCATCTCAACAACAAAATAAAGTATTAACAAGCGTTAGCGCTGTTCAAACTACAAAACCAAAATCCTCTTTTGTCACATATGATGAACTTGCTATTTTTTGCAGAATTGCCAACCCCACAAGCTTTCAAGAGGCAGGATGCAGA
This sequence comes from Dermatemys mawii, assembly GCA_007922305.1. Taxonomy (NCBI): domain Eukaryota; kingdom Metazoa; phylum Chordata; order Testudines; family Dermatemydidae; genus Dermatemys; species Dermatemys mawii. The sequence continues at coordinate 2,678,647 of ML677379.1, forward strand.
CCCCCAAAATCATGCGATTGGCTTTAAAAACTGATGCCTTTTAAAAATAATACATTTTGGTTCTTTTTATTTGCTTTCTGGATTTTGAATACTCTGGTCACATTTTCAAACTTTCCTCTGCAACCAAAAGACTAGAACCTTACCTTTTTAAAAAAATAAAAGCTCAAATTCTCACATATTCAAATGAGTCCAGAAACTGAGTCTTTAGCAGAAAAAGGAAAAATTGCGAGTCTCACAATGAAACTGCAAATTTTTCAACACAGCTTTTATGCATTTTGCAAATATAAAACTGCTGAACATTCAGGCTAACATTTTCAAAAACAGCTCTTAATTTTCAAGAGCCTCAGTTTTTGGGTGCATAATTTGAAACACCTGGTCACAAAACAGCCAGCTTGTCACTGAGAATCTGGCCCACGTATTACACAGGTATAAAAATGACAATAAGGTAATGGAGAATCAGACATTATACCATCAAAGAGTTTCTTAGACAATAATTAATCTAAGTTCTCATATCATGTTTATTAGGTAGGCATTATATACCACACTTTAAGATGGAAAACTTAAGCACCAAGATAAAATACAAATTATGAACAAAGTGTGAACAGTGTGATTTAATGACTGTCTATGTTTAAATTCATTTTCATTTTCTTAAGCATTACCAAAATAATTTCTAAGGGTAGCAGTTAGGTCAAACACTGGGTAAGTCCAAGAAGAGAGCTTTTTTAATAAAAGGAGACCTGATAATCATTAATAAATTCATATGTGGCAAACATCCAAAAGTGGGAGGTTTAGTTTGGATGCTTGTTAGCTGATCCAAGAACACCCTAGCCTCAGTGGTCTAGTAATCAGGCTGGAAATCTTCCAAAATCAGACTCTTGGGAGATTGGAAATATTTCCCCATTTTGGCTAAAGCAAACGTACTACCATTGCAGTTTCTTAAGGAAAAAAAAGTAGTAATTTGAAAAAAGTTTTTAATAAACAAACAGGCCAACACACCAGCAGAGCTAGTAGAGTTGTACAACCTGATCCAAACCCCACTGAAGTTAAAGGGAGTCTTTTTATTGACTTCATTATGCTTGGGAATCAGCCCCTAAATCAGGCAACTGACCATGTAAACCTTAGGAGTAATAATAGTAGGCCAGATCCCGAAGTCTTTACTCACTTTTTGGTCAGACAAAGCTACCAGTAAGTTCAGTAGTTGATTTCAATGGCAGTTTTGCCTAAGACTTTCATATTTTGCACTTATATAAACATAAAACGGTTACAGTTATTAATGACTCCAGCCTCAAAATAGCTCTGTGAAGGTAAATTAGTAGTAAGATTCCTATTTTACAGATGGTGAAAACGAGGGACAGATGTTAAGGGTCTGCTTACATTGGGACTTGGATCAAATCTCAAGTAGCTTGCTTAAGGTCACACAGGAAGCCAGGAGTAGAGAGAGAAAGAGAATTCAGATTGCCAGGCTCTCAATCTTTTGCTTTAATTTTAAGACCACATTCTCCTACAAGTAGAACTTAGGCCTTGTCTACATGGGGAATCAGGAAAGTGAAGATGCATTAACTAAATGCTGGAGGCAAAGCAGGGTTTGGGGTGGAGGCTGACAGCTCATGACCCCTCATGTAATAACCTCACGACCCCCTGAGGGGTACCGACCCCCAGTTTGAGAAGCCCTGTCCTAGAACTTATGAACACTCAACAGCCCTGTATTGCTTGCCAGAAATCCCACATTTGGGTTTTATTAGCCTGATTCTCCAACGTCTTTACACCTTTGTAGAGTGCAAAAAACTACCAAGTCAGAACAAGAACAATTATTAATGTAGTATTTGTAGTATGACAACACCTTGAGGCTTTGCTCAGGGCCTCGTGCTAGGCACTGTACAGACTTCGAATAGAAAAAGTCCCTGCTCACTAAGAGCTCTGGCCCAGATCTTCAGAGGTATTTAGATGTCTAACTCCCATTGAAATCAATGGGAGTTAGGCATCGAAATGCTTGAGGATCTGGGCCGGCCTTATACCCTAAACATATAAGAGGCAACAGATTGAGAAAAAACAAATGCACACTAAGTTGACAAGGTAACTGAACAATTGGTACAACAAGTTGCTATCTCAACACATCAACTCCCTAGCCAATTTAAAGTATAGTTTAGGTATCTCTACTCCCACAGGTGACAGCATTTTACACCTAGTTTGCACAGGTGTTAACAGCTACATAAGAATCAAGGCTGTTAAGACACACAGCAGTGTCAGCATCCTCCTTATGATTCTATCAGGGCTGTGACCTGGAGGATAGTCATCTTTTCTTGTCAGAAGGCCATGCACATTTGACTCTGGACCTTGTGAGCATGCCAAAAATATTACATATTAGTAGCAATTGTTTCTGCTATGTGGATGCCTGGATTTAGACTATCAGATTATTTTGTATAAGCTACTGAACTGCTATTGGCCTGTAACACCTTTTGGTTACTTCTGAACTGGACTAGATATAGCCAATGACCTATAGTTAACAGGTTCTGTAGTCCATAACCAGACCCAAACTATTTAGTCTCATTGAAAATCCCATTACTTCCCTGATCAAAACAGTCTAGTGAATTTCGTATCTCAAGGATTTGTTGGTGAATACAGGTGACAGAGAGTCCTGTGGCACCTTAAAGACTAACTAAAGTATTAGCGCATAAGCTTTCGTGGGCTGATACCCACTTCGTTGGATGCATGCAGTGGAAGTATCCAGGGGCAGGTATAAATAGGTAGGCAAGAACCAGGTTGGAGATAACAGGGTTAGTCCAATGAGGCTGAACCAGCTTGTTATCTCTAATCAGGGAGGGTGATCAGATATCAGGAATGGCAATATACAAAAACCTGTAGGAGAACACTTCAACCTCGCTGGACACACCATAAAAGATTTAAAGGTCAGCATTTTGCAGCAAAAAAACTTCAAAACCAGACTGCAAAGAGAGACTGCAGAGCTGAAATTCATTTGCAAATCTGATACCATCAATCAAGGATTGAACAAAGATTACGAGTGGCTAGCTAACTACAGAAGCAGCATCTCTTCTCTCGCTATTCACACCTCCAGTTCAGCTGCTAGAGGAATACCTCACCCTCCCTGATTAGAGATAACAAGCTGGTTCAGCCTCATTGGACTAACCCTGTTATCTCCAACCTGGTACTTGCCTACCTATTTATACCTGCCCCTGGATACTTCCACTGCATGCATCTGACGAAGCGGGTATTAGCCCACGAAAGCTTATGCTCTAATACTTTAGTTAGTCCTTAAGGTGCCACAGGACTCTTTGTCACTTCTGCAATTCCAGACTAACATGGCTACCGCTCTGATTCTTGGTGAACACACTAGCTTCATTGGCAAAAAACAAGTATTTTTTTCCACTTGTTAGAGTAGCTGCAATGTACCTATGACATCACTCAGCAAGGAAGTCAGCTCACAAAGTACAGGATTTCACTTTGAGGCTAGGGATGGCTGCATACCACAATTGTTCAGGCTTTCCTCCCAAATAAAACCCTCACAGGAGCTAGAAAAATAAAACTCAAATTGCCATCTTAGGATGTTCACTCTTCTGCCAGTGGGTGTCATTGACTTATCAGCACAGAGGAAACAAGCAGAAGAAATCTTGAAGAAACAGAGAGAGCAAAATGGACAAAAAAATACTGCTCAAATAAGCCTTCCATGATAAACAAAGTTTAATAGCTGACACTGCTTTAAAACCAGAGGTTTAGGTATGCAAGATAAGTGTGTGGATACTGTGAAAGAAAAAATGTTCAGACATAGTGTACCTTAGGTATTTACATTCCTGTTTTTATAATTATCTTAATTAAAGAGTAATTATTTCACTTCTAGTTAGGCTTATCTCTAACATGAAACTACTTGTCTGCCATTACCAAAAAAATAAATAAAGGAAACATCAAAATTGCATTTGTAACCAGCTTTAATGGTTGTTCTCTATTGTTAACGCTGTCTTAACTGCAAGGAGAATACCTTGTACATGCAATAGGTACTGGTGCGTTGGAGGAAGAAGTCAGCTCATTCATTATAGAAGCAGGATTTTCAGAAGCACCTAGCCAGTCAGCTAACAAACGTGATTTTTTTCTTTGCTTGAAAGAAAGGGCAAGAATATAAACTATTAACCCTTTGTTCATCACAAAATAAAGGGAGAGTTCACTTCCCCCAAAGGGTAAATCCCAATGGAGACAAAAATCTAAAGTTCCCTTTGCTGAATGCCTTCCATCTGGCTATGTCACTAGGGGCAGGGAGGGGTTTCTTCGTGTGGAAGACACCACAGGACCTACACCAAAACTCCATGGATCCTGGGGACTATGGAGCCATGTGGAAGAATGCTCATTGTTTCTGCAACAGCCTTGGGCTGCAATATGACTCCAGTGGAGCCATATTACCAAGGACTCCTTTGGTTGGTACCTGCACTCAGCATTTCCTTTAAGAGAGGATCCTGACCACTCAGGGAATGAAAATAGAGCCTGGGGATGAATCTACCCAGGACTGGTATGGGAAATGTGCTTCCCCACCACTCTCCAGCATTGGCCATCCCATTCATGACCCCAGTCCACCACCCACTCTCTCTCAGCTCCCCTCTGCATTAACCCCTGGACTAATGAAGTAGTATCAGGGCCAAGGGTCGGAGAGGGAGAGAGAGAAAGAGTGTCATGATGGAGGGGGCTGAGTCTGTCTTCTGCACAGAACATTAGCAGGAAAATAGGTGGTGTTCTCAAGTGTCTTAGCTCACATGAGTTAATTAACATATTAAAACGTTTCTTAGCATCTAGAACAAACAGGGCTCAATATCTTTAAAAACATAGTAGTTGGTCATGGTAAACCTCAAGAGCTGACCATAACCAGCTGCTGTGTGTATAAATGTCATCACCTTTACCAGCACTACATGCTAAGTGTTGTTTAAAAACAAGTTAATTAGCATATCAGCTAACATTTTAAAATACCACCAATTTCCCCAGTCTAGACAAGTATTTTGTTTTATTGCTCACTGAGGTAACTGCCACTCCCATTGTTACCTGTTGAGCCCGGTCCTACTCCCATTGCAGTCAATAGGAACTCTGCCACTCACTGGAGCAGGAGCAGCCTTTTGGGAAGGGCATGCTGTGGAGATACAACACCCATTAGCACTAAATTTTTTATTGCTCACTGTGGTAGGTGCTATGCCCTCGGCATCAAATAGTTAGACCTCACTCCAGCATCATGTGATTTCACTGACAGGTGCAAAGAAGGGTGCAGACAAGCTGCTCTTTGCCTTCAAATTCCCTAACTCTTTTCTTTGCTGAGGGGCAATGGAAATACTAGACATGCTGAACTACATGGTTCAGTTCTTAGAAGCTATGTCATTGCAGCTAAGCTAAGCAGAAAACATTTCCCTTCCACTAAAGCACCTCAGTACTGATATTTTTAAATAAATGGATTATTAAGACAATTAATAAGTATTTATGGAGAAAACTGTGTTTCTAAAGATATATTGGAACAACTCGTTAGAGGACAATGGGATATCATTTCTAACAGAGCAGTGCAGTGGTGATTACTGACCATGGGAATTGTGTGGCTTTAAGTATATTCCACAAACAAAAAGGGATTTTGGGGACTGGAGTGCTATTAAACCCTTTAAAAGCAGTTTGAAGTCAGCTGTGAAGAAAAGAGACATCTTCAGGCTGAAGTCCAGATTGGTTTCTGCAATATTGTTATTTATTGTAAATATTTTTCTAAAAAAATTACATTCCTACTGGGATTATATGAGGTGCTTATCCCATCAATAGTAAACAAATAGAAACGTACCAATTACAAGCAAAATCCTGCCCCCTTTCAAGTCAATGAGAGTTTTGCCATTAACTTCAGAGGGGCCATGATTTTATTATATTTGTTCTTGCACACAGTTACTACAGATGGAATTGTAGGATATTTAAATAAATGTTCTGTGTGAATAAATCTATGATACTCACAAAACTCTTTTTTACAAGAGATTTAGTTAGTCTCTATTCTGCCCCCAAGTGGCTCAAAGACAAAACAGGCCAAGATTTTTTTTATTTTTATTTTTTAAAAAACCTAAACTAAAAAGTACATGCTCCAATCTACATCTTCTAGATTTTACTTGTGGATAAAAGAAAAAATATTTGTTAAATGTTATGTGATTATGGAAAATAGTAAGAAGAATCTACTTCTGTCTCTAATCAAATAGATACTGTAAAGTCAATTTTCAGTGAGATAAATGCAATACCTATATAAATAAATGCCATTTTACTTTCCCCCTCAATTCACAGCTATTAATTTCACCAAAAAGTAAAATAATTTTCAAATATAATTTTTAAAATCATTTGTAGAACATATTTTAATGACATTTTTTGAACTATTTGTAGTTCATTATATAAGGGACTCATTTATTAATGCATTAAATTAGCTGTGGATGTGTCAAAAATGAAATTGATTCTGGATTTTAACTTATTACCATGCAACACAATATTATTTTAGTAGAGCTTCTAATAAATAATTCTTTATTGAATGAAAATCTGCATCTTAATTAGTCTCAATAGATGTGAAAATAGAATTCCTTTTTCCAAGTGATTTTGTACTTTATTGCTGTATTTGGAAAAATGCTTGTTTGTATTCTCGATGGCACCCATATCCTGATAGCAGGGTTTGTCCTCTTGTGATGTCTATTTTAGCTTGGAAACATGGTTCAAACAGATTTTCCACATTTTTTTCCCTATAATAAAAAAATCTGCTGTTGGTATAACTCACAGAAACTTCTTTTTTTGGATTCAATTTCCTCTCCTTATTTTTCCCCCAGCCAGAGATATTGCTGAGGATAAGTAATGAAGCTGCTATGTACATTTTATCCATTAATATCTCTAGTGACAAACTCATATGAAAAGAGAATTTGAATAGTTAAAGTTGGTTAAGCAAGGATAAGGGAGCTCCTCACCTGCTTAACCCTGGTAACTGCTACTCCAGGGCGGTTTGCTTGTCCCAGCACAACTCTGGCAGAGGCCTGGGCTCCCCTCACTCGTTCTGTTTCCTGCCCCTCTGGCTGCTTCTCAACTCAGAGCCAGGGCTGTCTCCTGAGGCTGCTGCTCCTCCTGCCAGGGATGGAGGAGCTCCATTCAAGATTTCTCCCACACACTTCCAAATACTGCTCCTCCAACAGAGGTTTGGTGTCTCTACCCATCCAGAGTTGCTCCTCCCTTGCTAGAGTTCTTGTCCACACTTTACCCCTCTCTTAGCTCCTCTCTGACCCCAAATGGCTGCTGCTGCTTTGGCTAGGGCACTCCTGAGCTGGTCACTCGCTCTCCTGGCCTTGCCTCACCTCACTGGGGCCCGAGCTCCCCTCAGCAGCACTCTGCTGTATCTGCTCTAACTCACATTGGCACCACAAACTACCCCTACCCACTTTGGGCAATCTTACTGCACTGCCCTGAGACAACCTGACTCACAAAGGGGAACCCACCTCAGGGAAAATAGCAGCTCCCCTCCCCTCCCCACCCCTCCCCGTTAGTCTATTCTGTGCTCCTTTCCCTTACTGCCCTATGCCCCCACCCCCTTCAAATTCAGTTTTGTGCCCACTCCTCTGCCTGTTCCAGACCCATTTGCCTCATCGGCTGCTCACACCACATCTCCCCTTACCTGGACTGGGCATTAGGAAGTGGTGGTGGGGCTCCTGGGCTGGGATTGCTGCTCTGCTGGGAGAGGGCTCAGCCACCTTCATCCCAATCACCACTCCCCTCTGCCCTAGGGGGAGAAGGGCTGGCTGGCTCTTCCCTCTTATTGGTGGTTGCTCGGCTACGGAATGTCTACCAGGCTGGGGATGGGGTAAGGGGAGAGTAGACCAGAGCAAGGGCTACTGGACCAGCCTTGGGACACTGACTGCACTGAGCAGGGATGGACATTAAGTGGTTCTGTTGAACAGCATGCTCAGTCAGAGGTAGAGTTTAAGAACAGCAGCTCATAAGGCATCAAAGTACACCAGCCCATTGACCTGGCAGTGCAATGTAGTTTGCCAGTCCCAAGCATTAGAAATTTGAGAGTCACATCCCCCCAAAACCATGAGATTTGGCTTAAAAGCTTGTGATATTTAAAATAATTTGGCCTTTTTTGACAGTGTGGTCTAAAGGCCAGAGCACTGGACTGGGGATCAGGAGACTGTGTTCTAGTCCTGGCGCTGCCATTGGTCTGCCAGTTGACCACGGGCAGGTTACTTCACTTCTATGCCTTAGTGTCCCTATCTATAAAAGGAGATAATGTTACCACCCTCCTTTGTAAAGCTTATTGATATGTACTGGTGAAAAGTGCTATGTAAGAGATAGCAATTATTTTGTTGGTCGTCTGATTTTTGAACCTTTAGCTTTCACATCTTCAAGATTTTTGCCAAACCCATGAAGGCTAGAAGTTTACTTTAAAAAATAATTAAAGCTGACATTCACATATCATGACTCCAGGAGCTGGGGCTTTAAATAAACCACCAGACACCACAAGAGTTCCAGGCAGCCTTGTGATGTTTTTATTAAGGCATGGAAACTTATGTTTAACAAAATTATTTTAATTAAAAAAAAACAACATAACGCAGCATTCAGGGCCTGCCATAAACTACAGCCCACCACTCTCTTCCTCCTCCAAAGAGGGAGAGGGGCCTGGTTTCCAGAATGGAGGAAGCACTATTGTGAATGCTAAGTATTCAAAAATGAATCTGGGCCCTCAAAATCATGAGGTTGCCTTAAAAACAGATTTAGGGTTTTTTGTTTTTTTGTTTTTTAAAAAGTCTTTAGTTTCATTTTATGTGTTCTCATTTCTGAGCTTCTAGTATGCACTCAATTTTTCTGCACAAACCATGTGGAGTAGAAACTTTTTTAAAAAACTGAAAGTTGAGATCCTCTTGCTATCACATGACTCCAGGAGTTGGGGCTTTAAGACAACACCAATTTCATGAAATTCATCATCAAATCACAAACCTTGACAACAGTGAGAATGATCTTTGTTCTCTGCAGCCACACCCCACATTCTTACACAAAGACAGCTGCTCCACTCAAGCCCCAAAGAACAGCCTATTGGGGGAAGAGGAATTTAGCAATCCCCCTCCCCCTCCCCACTGCACCCTACTCCCCTACCTGGAACCGCTCCCACACCCTGAACTCCTAATTTCTGGCCCCACCCTTGAGCCCACACCCCCAACCAGAGTCCTCGCCCCCTCCCGCACTCCAATTTTATGAGCATTCGTGGCCGGCCGTACAATTTCTATTCCCAGATGTGGCCCTCCGGACAAAAAGTTTGCCCACCCCTTACTTAGACAGACACAAGACACCTAAACAATGTGGATGTAAAACATTACCATGCTGATCTGGTAGCATTTACCCATAGGTATAAATTACTGCATAACGTGCAAGGCAGTAGACAGTAGAACAGGGGACTCCCCAAGCTCTGGATTTTATTTCTACTTCTGCCACTGCCTCTTTTAAAAACATGAAAAAAACACTGAACCTCTCTGTGCCTCATTTTGTCTATCAGTAAAAATACTTGTCTCACATGGTTTGATTAGTTAACCCCATTATGTATTTATGTTCTAGGGGAATGGTGTTATACAAATGTGAAGTATTATAGTATTATAGTCTCACACAGCACTGGCAACCGTTGTGTAGCCACTTCAGATACAAATATTGGAGTTCTGCAGTGAGGAAGCTAGACAGACACATTCACAGGCAGGTCTGTTTCAAAAAGATAGCCAAAGTAACTTTTCTTTTGAAATATTTTGAAGGAATGGGAAAAAGGTATTTTTAGAGCCTCACAATAACCTGCTTAGACCTCTTGCCACCTCGGAAAAGAGGGGTGCGGAAGAAGCAGTGTTCAGATCTGGATTCTGAGTTTGGATTGGCTTAATCAGGGTAGTACAGACACTCATCTTGAGATATCACCAATATTTTGTGAAACATTCATCTTAAATGGCAGAAATCTCAAGATATCGGCCCTTTTTGTGACATTGTTGCTCTCTTGGGACTTGCACCAGCATGGGCCATGCTGGTATCAAGAGAGTTCAAATGCATCCAAATTGGAACCTAAATACATTGTTATGCTGAAAGGTGATAATGGCTGCAATCAGGTGAGTCTTCGATCCAAACACAATCACAGACCTCATTAAAGCCAAAGTGTGCGCCAAGCTCAGCAGAAGCTGTGATCAAGGGTATGGTTACACTTACAAGATTATAGCGCTATAGGTTATAGCGGTCCCCTTATACAGTAATATGTATAGCGCTATTGTATGTCCACACTCAGATGCTCCTGCGGTATAGCATGGCCACATTTGGGGCACTTAATGCGGCATTAAGAGCAGCGCATTAGGGCAGGTATCCCAGCATTCAGCTGGGTGCAATGTGCTTTTTAAACGAGGGGGGTGAGGGGGGATGCGTTGTGTGTATGCGGAGGGAGAGAGACAGTGGTTTTTCCGTTTTTCTGAAAGCCTGTCAGTGAGCCTCCGTTCACAGAAGGCTTTGTTTTCACACAGGCTCCCTCCTTAAACATTTGCATTGCTTATCTGCCGAGTTAAGAAAGAAACTCTAAAGAGGTACTTCCGCATTCCTCCAGCCGAGTTCAAAACAAAGGGAAGAGACGTCAATTGCCTTAAATGGCTCTAGGCATCTCCAGAGATTACTTGTAGCGCAGTGGGTGTCCACATTCTTGCTGTAGCGCTACAGCGGCTGTGCTGCAGCCCTTATTCCCCATGAGGAGGTGGATTTATAATAGCGCTATAACTCAGCAGTTATAGCGCTATTAGTGCCTTGCCAGTGTGGACGGGGAGGAGGTTATAGCGCTCGTGGGGGCTTTATAGCGCTATAAAGTGCCAGTGTAACCATGGCCCAAGCCTCTTTGTATAATAAATCCAGCTGCAAAAAGAGGCTACTGCTTAAGAGGCAGGCCACATGGCAGGCCATGGCTAAGCTATATGGACTGAGAGGTTTTTCTGGTTGCAAACACAGAAGTGAGGATCAGTGCTTAATTTGTAATGAAAGTGGTGCTGGGGCTAAGCAATTTTTTTACATTCATAACTGATGCAGCAAGCCCAGAGATGCCAGGGCTATGGACTGCCAAGTGTAGAGGTACCAGGGTTCAGCCCTGGCAGGCATTAAGCACCATCTAGGATATTAGTTTGTAGCCTGTGTGGAAGCAGAAAAGCTTGGGAAGGAGCTGTTAGCATGACCCCAAGAGGAAGCATAGAGACAGAGCTTCCTGGGCACCCATCCTGCTGGAGTGGTAGAAGTAGGGATTTCTGCCTGTTGCTTGTTCTATTGCATTCAGGGGAATAGGACTTGGGGTATTTCTACACTATGGTGCCTACACAGTATAGCCCTGTAGTGCAGACACAGCCTATACACTAACTGAAGGAGTTTTCTGTTGGTGTAGGAACACCACTTACCCCACCAAAGTTAGCTATGTTGATAGAAGCCCTCCTTTGCCTACTTAGCTGTGTCTACACATAGAGTTATATTGTTATAACTACATAGATCAGAGGTGTGTTTATTCACACCCCTGACATAATTATGCCAATATAACTTTCAAGTGTAGAGGAGGCCTTGGTACAAGGAAACAAGATTATACCAAGCATATACCTGACTTGTTACACTGATTTCTTTTCCTAACAGAAAAAACTCTGCAAGGCCCTGAATTTTAGCTAGCCACTCAGGCCGAAGAGGTAACAATATATTTATTTGTTAAACATCTGTAAATAGCAGCAGAGGTGTGAACAGTATTTTACCATGAGAATGGAGACCTGGATCCAGATTCTGATTTCACAGCAATGAAAATCATGGTGGAGTAACTTTAATGCGGACAATAGGCCTCAGAGACACCATGAAGTCTACTAGGTACATAGCCATTGCTGTTGATTTTACATGGAAGGTACTCAGATACCATGGTGAAGGGCAGCACTAAGAAGGCTAAGATTTAAAGGCAAAATTTTGCTCAATTACTCTGTGCCAATCCTGAGTAATTCAGCCGATTGAAAATGAGTTACTAAGGATTTGCACCAGTGTAAGTGAAAGCTGATTTTGACCTACAGGCATTACACTGAAGAAAGATCAAAATCATGCCCAAAGTGCCTGCTCTGGGAAGTTTAAATTCTATTACCTAAATTTTGCTCTCAGTTGCATCAGAATAACTCTAGTAAAGGAAAGAGTGTTTCACCAAATTTACACTCATGTCAAAGGAAGGCAGAGAGTTTGACTCTAATTTTGGAATTTATAGTCTAAAATCTTTGGATTCTTACCCCTGTGAACCACTCCCTTTCACCAAAAGGAGTGCCATTTGTACCTGTGTGCCAGCACACTTGTTGTATAAACTTTTGTTGTGTCTGTCTGGGAACACTGCTGGAAGATGGACAGTAACAAATTCAGAACAAGGCACCAACTGTCATTTTCCATTACACATCATGACGTGCGTTTTCACAGGGAACATTGAAACTTTCTAAGTTTCAGATGCTAAAATTTAGCATGACATGCTAAATCACAGCTGTTCAAAAAGAAAACAAAAGAGCGTTTGTAATTAAGTTACCAAAATGAGTTACACAAGCCTGTAATCCCTTCATTTAATCTACAAAAATAGAGGTGGGTCAATACTCTTCCCAGTTCATGAGCTCCAAAAGCAATACCCATCTTTATTTGTTTTCCTGAGGAAATAATTTGACAGGACAGAGATATATATTTTTAAATGCATTGTGGTTATTAGACAGGCGAAAAAAATATTATCTGAGCAATGCTCACAAACTGTAAGTATTCTGTAAATGCCAGCTATTGTACTGACTACCCTGTTAGAGTCATTTGGGGAATCTTCTCACCCATTTAGTCGGAATGTCTCTGGTTCATTTCCCATCACTGGTATTACAAAAAACAGCCTGGCGTTCAGTCAAACAAGGACAGTTTTACTGATAAAACCAGCGGGGGAAGCAAATAATTTGTCAAATCCTGCTACTCCTAAACATAAAGAGAGCTGCGAATCAATACACGGAAGTGTTCTTAGTTTGATTCTGACTGCAGAAAGGAAAGGGCAGCGGTGTGTTTAGTGTCTCCAAGCTAATTGAGTGAGAGTGCACTCTCCATCGTATCTACTTGTTACCAGAAAGGAAATGTACAAGATACAGTATACAACTTAGAGAGGCAAGGGGGGAATTTTGAAACGCTTCTCCATGTTGCACCTTTTTCAGTTAAGAAAAAAAACCCCTAAAATGTATCAGTTTCTGAAAACCAGCTCTGAATTAAGTTAAACTACATTTTATTTTTTTTCAAACATTCTATTAAAAGTCCTGCATGAGATATTTAGCCATACTTCCTTGGATGTTTTACTTATCAGCATTATACAGAGTCTGCATACTTATCATCTTGGGACATTCAAAACCAAGAGCTACACATTAGTAATGTGGCCATTTGATGCAAAGAATAACAACAGCTTGCTGCTCTTGCTAATGTAACTCAGCATGTGTTTTATTTTTGTTTATTTCACTCTTTTTAACAACTATCGTGAATTATTTCTGTGATAGCCAGGATATCGGGAGTTTTATCAAACTCCAGCAACCAGGATATCTGGATTTTTATGTATGTGCCAACACCATAAATTGGAATGTTTGCTGACCTTACAAAACTGAAGTGGTCTATCAAAAATATGCCTGAAAACTATGCTGAGAGCACTCATAGCTTTTAAAGGACACCAAAAGAGGCAAAATATTTGAAAGACTCAAGATTGACGTGACTCGTTTAGGCTTGTTAGCAAGTCACTAGCTGTCTGAATTCACATCTGACTTGTCTCGTTTTGAGTCATGATGGCCACAGCCAGATGTGTTCAGATTTCTTTCTATGCAAGTTATCTGATGAAGACATACTAATTCTCCTGTGCTCTAACTTTCACATTGCATCACTGGATCATATGTATGATCCAAAAGCAAGAGGTGCACATACTCCATTCTGCGACCATTGAGCTCATGAAAAAGCATTACATACATTTATCTTCACCAGTTGATGCATCTCTGGTTGGTTTCACACTTTCTAGGCAAGTAAAAAAAAATTGTGCGGTGGGGCTCTGTCTGGCTAAAGATTTAATCTGGTAATGTATCTTCTCTTGCCACTGGATAACCTTTACACTAAAAGCTCATTCCTCAATTGCTCAAGACAGCTGGAGGGGAGGGAGGCAAAACTGGCTCAAAGCCACCTTTCTGTCTACCCTGATCCTGGGCTGTCCCCCCGCATACATTAGAGCTGCCAAAGAGACTGTTCTGCTGGGTGAGGATTGGCTGACTGTAGCACACTCCAGTCCCATTGCCAGAATAGCCCCCATCCCTCTCCAGAATGCCTTCTGTGAAGCACAGAGTTAGTGGCATAAGACTGGTTTTGTTTTGAATTACAGGAAAAGGGTCAGTTGGTTCACACTCTATTGGAAGTAGGTTGCCCATCTCTAGAACTATAACCACCAGAATCAGAATAGACATTGAATAATCTGTCCAAAGGGCACAAAATACATGATTTATCAACACCAAAACTAAATCACATTAGAACCCATTAGCTCTCATGGCTGTGAACTTTGCTGTGACCATAAACCTTCACCTGTCCCAATGTGCCCTCTGTATTTGTGCTAGACATGTTAAAAACATTAATATAAGCCCCAAACATGAAATATTTGTGCGTGTATATATATCTATATATAAAATCACTTCACTAAACACTATAACTACTGTACAAGTTACCATTTATCCATCCAAATCCTTTTTTGTAACAGTGCATAATATATCATAGCTTATCATCTTTGACATGACAAAGGATCTATTACTGTCAGCTTTCTAACTTCACAACCTGATAATTAATTCTCATTCCTACATCAAGGAAAGTACTTGGAAGTTAATAATAGACTAAAGAGCACCTTGTTAAGGAACTGCTCACTTTCATTATGTTTGCTCTCATATTTTGCCTGATTACTCAAGAGAGAAAACACAAATATTTAGTGATGGAGAACAAGAACACCTTAGTGAGAAAAGAGGAAGCATGAAATAATTGCCAAGAAGTATAAGAGATGTGGTTTTGTTTGTTTGTTCATTTTGAAGTATCTTTTAGGAATGTTAACTAAGAGTGAAAATACCCACCCAAAATTTATGCTATTTTTTGCTAGACAGTGCTGAGTTCAGGAAACTGTTGTGACCTTCATTAAGGCTAGTAACAACTGTGATATAGCAACAGCTGGGCCTCATTTCAGGGGCATTCATCACTACTCAGTCTAGCAAAAAATCTACTAGCAGTTTGCTTCCCCACTGGAGATATGTCTTCAGTATACCGTTAACTCAGGTGATTGGCACCTGGGTCTGAAAAGCCACGTTAACCTACACTGCGTAAAAGCATCCCCTCAACAGAATCTATGCCCTGTTATTGTGTCCTCACTATTTCTGCACTCACCTGTGCATGTCTGGGGGCATATCCCAGGGGGTTTTGTGTGGAGGTACTCTAGAATTCTTTCCCAGTCAATCGTGTCAACTCCAGGAGAATCTGTCTGTCCTTTAGGGGGAATTATGGGAAGGGTATTGCAGGACTATCAGCACGAGTGATTGTCTGTGCATCTTCACTGCAAAGTGGGCAAGTGGTCAAACTGGAGCCTAGGTTTTAACCTATGTTCCAGCCACGTGGCTTAAAGCACCGCCAAACCTGGGTCAGAATTTTTTCTGTGCATGGAACTGGAGTCAAACTCAGGTAAGAGCCTGGGTTAACTATGCGGTGAACACATACCCACAGTGTTTCATTCAGGGAGTGAAAAGTCCTTACAAGAGTTTTTCCCCCCTGAGATAGAAGGGGATTTCCTAAAGATTCCCACCTCCTCCTGCCCCCCATCAGAAAGTTTATCTTCCTACCTTTGTAACTTCAAGGTCACACATCAGCAAAAATAAAACCCTTTTAAGTCTGTGAAGAATTAAGCTATGTCTGAAATAATTTTACATAGTTCAGACAACACTGCTGTTTTCTTCCTGAGGTCAGATGAGTAATCTAATCAAGTGTATGTTTGTTTTTTCCTAATTAAAATGACTACAAAATGTTAATATTACATAGTGATACTGCCTTCATTAGCAAGATAACAAAGCCTATGAACAAATATAGGTCTCAGCCCTATGAGGATTTATTTACTACTTGCATTCTTAAAGTTAAGCATATGTATAAGTCTTTGCAGCATCAGGGCAACACAGAGGGAAGTGCTGTGTTACAGTTACAAAATACAGCCAAATTATATAACAAATTCATGTAATTCATCCTCAGGATTACACCCCCAACACTCTTATCCATAAAACCCAAACCAAACAAGACACGGAAAGAAGAATTAAGTAAATAAAAAGAAATGGAGCAAGGAATGTTGCATAAAAAGGGAATAGTTAAAGATAGACTCATAACTATCTATGGTTACCAGTGTTAAAAATATCCATCAGTGCATAGACCTGATTCCTGTTCTCTGGCTATACCCCCAAGACTATCCACAGAACATTATCTGAGCTACAGTGCATGTGTAATACTTTAGATTATCGTTGCTGGTGCACTAGTAACAGCTATAGCTAAGGTTCCCTAAGTATTTCCATTCCAAGGCCCTTTTTAAAATCTTTCATAACTTTCCTAAATGTTCACATTGGTCTGCCTTTTTAAAGGGGGTTGGGGCCTGGTACTAACTAACCCTATTCCAAGGTATGGACCCTTTAAGAACAGGTAGTTCAGAGAAGAATCACCAGACCCTGCCAGAAGTCAGAAATGGAGCCAGGTGGCCAAGACATGTCACTATATGATGAACACAAAGGGCTAGCTCAGTCAAGTAGAAGTCTAGTCAGGAGAGACTTGCAGGGCAGGCTCTGCTGTGACAGAGCCAGGATATGAGCTACAGAAGCTGTGAGGATTCAAGGAGGACCATTGAGTCCCTGCCCCAAGGGAAGGAGTGAGCCTAGGGACTGGAGCTAGAGAGACACCTGAGTAGGGTTTCCAGTCCTCTAGGATTCTCCTGGAGTTCTTCAGGAATTAAAGTTTAATCTTTAATTAAATATATGCCATGGGATGAAACCTCCAGCAATTCATCCAACCAAAGTTAACAACCCTAGACTGGGGGAGATCTCTCCAGAGAGGTCTAGAGTGGGACTAGCAGACCTCCCCCGCTCAGAGGCAAAGGAGAGAGCTGAGTGAGCGAGCCAGGGTCTGAAGCCCCGAAACAAGGGTAAATTGGAAGCCCTGAGGAAAGAAGAATCTGAGCCTAGAAGGGCCAAAGGAAGTATGATGTGGTTTGATGGTATTTTTGGGACATGGGAGACTTAATAAATTAAACCCCAAGGCAGGGATTATTATTTTAAGGCTCCTGGGTATATCTGAGTTCTGGAGGTCCAGTAGGGGAAAAGGAGGCGGGGTGACCTCACTGCCATGTTACAGCATGTGTGCTCTGGGACCACACCCTGAAACACA
Source organism: Dermatemys mawii (assembly GCA_007922305.1). Lineage (NCBI taxonomy): Eukaryota > Metazoa > Chordata > Testudines > Dermatemydidae > Dermatemys > Dermatemys mawii. The sequence goes on from ML677379.1 coordinate 2,696,107, forward strand.
TGCAGTGAGCGGAAACTGTCCAGACCTGGTCTCTGCTCAAATGTGAAATTTTCTTGAACATGTGACCAAACTTTCAGTTACTATAAATCCAGTTTTCTAGGAGAGAAAGAAAAATTACAAAATTAAAATTAATGAATTTAAAACAGCCCTAAAATAGCTTTTCTGTACATAAGGTATCTCAAAACTCTTAGTTTAGCTGTACTAGGTTGTGAATCAAAATATCAGACCTTAAATCCATCACTAGTACAAGACTGAATACTGCCCCTCCTGGGCCTCAAACTAATTTTTAGCAGTGATATTCCACCATTTGAGAGGAAGAAGGCAATGTTTCTCAGGCATGTAGATTTTAAACAAATGGCAGCTGTTAGAAGCAGCTCAGAGATTCTGAATGTTAAAATTAATTGAGAGATGGGTTAGTGGGTAGAGTACAGATGAAGCAACCAAAGATGCATGTTACAGCATTTTTATTACATGGCTTTACAGTTTATTACATTGATACCACCAACAGATTTTATACAACTCCTACACAATGTATTCCAGAAAGGTAAAATTATTTCCCTAACAATAGCTTGTGTATTAAATGTATAGGACACTCAAAATGCCCAATAGTCTACTGAGGTTTACATTTAACAAGGGAGACATGAAGATAAAGGTCACTGTGCGTGGTTATGTACAGAAAGAGCTCTTTATTTATTTTACAAAACAGATCGACATAAAGATTACCATAGGTGACCTTAAAAAGAAATATTTACTTTATCACAATGATGACTTTACCAAAGTAAAAATAGAATATTTTCCTACACTGTCCTTAGAATATGATATCATAGCAAGACACTTGTACAACTCTACAATATTTCCTTTGGAAGGTGACACACAGTGAAAGATATCAGAAATATAAGGAGAAGTGATACCCATTTACCATTGGAGTTAAAAAAATATTATCCTGTTATATTTAGCAACTAACTGGCAAACATAACTGGGTGTGAGCTGTCCTTTTCTGACAACATCCTCTGGCAGCTGATTCACTGAGTAGCATTGACCATGGCCTTGGGAGGAGGAGGATGCATGATGAGTTTCTCTTTCTGGCAGGATGAAGGTTTATTGCTTTGGTAATTGCTATAAAGGAATGGCAGGATACAATAGAAGAACCAAGGGGCCTCACCCCAGATGCCAGTAGGGGCACAATGGAGAGGAGGGCTAATGAAGATCACTATCCAGCTGATTACATCCCCTTGGAGCCATAAAACTCCTCCTTCCAATTTAGCTGCCCCCACTTAACATTCTGGAACACAGCATTATGCCTGTGTACCGTAAAGGATGGGGAAGCAGGCTCCTACACCTTCTTCCCTGCCTTGTGCATCCAGGCAGTGCAAATCAGAACTTAGACCTAAGTGATGACCACTACTATTATTTGCCCACTGATATTTTGGGGCTAAAAGATGGGGGAGGGTCACCTGTAAGAGATAAACTATTACAAATTACAATTGTCCTTGATGTTTAATTAAATAAAAAAAATTGGGCCTCTCAGCTATGGGACAAATGGAAATTGTTATTGGACTGGTGTATTTTCAGACATTAAATTGTCTCTCCTTCTGGCTTTCGGATGTTAGATTACTTCTGGCTGAATCTAATCATGTTCAATTGCTATCCTTATCTGATAAGAGAGAGCATATATCCACATCTCTAATCAACTGTAATGTAGCCCTTTGCCTTATCAATACAGCACAAAGACACATTCCACTTCCAAAGTTAGTGAGAAGGAACAAGTGATCATTTCCACTCAGTGCTCATGTATTCAGACTGACTAGCTGCTGCAGCACAGCATGTACACCAATTCATTATTGTGAAGCTCTGAATTGTGACCCTCTGCAGCGCAGCCTTGAACAGTGTCTGGGAAGTCTTTTTTTTTTTCAGTCAGTATGTAGTACATATGACTGAATTAATGGCACAGTTTCAATTGTTGCTAAAATGAATAAAGTTTGCTTTGTTTTTGCAAAAACAAAATAAGAATATTAGTGTGCTGCATCTACCAGAACACTCATTGCCAGTCCCTTTGAAATCAACAGACTGGGTCAGTACATTCCTATTCCATGCACCCAGAGCTATTTGTAACAGCAAACACAGCAAACTTGGGCCCACTGAACAAGAGGGAGAGTCGTGTACGATCAAAGAATCTTTTACTTTTACAAGGAAAAATGGATATTAGCTTTTACTAGCAAAGAGAAAACAACTACGGTTCCCATTTGATGGGTTTGGATCTCATGACAGATGTGCCAGGCTTTGCAGGAGGTATTCCTTCCTCCCATAATTAACCCATATCATATTGTAATATAGAGAAGTTATCTGTGTGCACAGAAAGGTTTTTTTAGATGTACATGCAGCTCAGATTTAAGTAAAATACTGAGCTATATCCTAACAACAATATATTAAGTTTTCCCAGGAACACTTGCATCCCAAATGTCTCCTACTGGTATTTTCCACTTGCTTCCCAAGTGTTTACATCTTCTCTTGCACCCAGGATACTCAATTAATAGAGACTGATCATCAGAAAGCTCTGGAACATACTGATGTTAGAGACCACAATGCTTTTAGGAAACATACTGAGGCCAAAATATGCACACTCACCCCTGCAGAACTTAAAAGGTGAACAGCTCTTTGCACAACTATCAAAAATACCTCTGGGACAAATCACAGGCCAAATACTATTTTCCACTTCATCTTTTCTAATTGCACCCCATGAACTCTTTGGAGTTTAGATTCATGGGGTTGCTAACGCAGAATCAGGTCTATTTTTGCAAGGAAATGTCTGTCAAGAGTGACTTTTAGGCAGAGATGTTCAAAAAGCATAAATCAGAGCAAGGTGACTAATTTCCATTGACTTGAGCATCAAACTGTCTTTCATGCTTTTGAAATTCCCCCCTCTCTCCCATTACATCTTTAGGTTTCCTCTTGAAAATCAGCTGAGAAGCCTTGAAGAGGATTCACAACAGGAGGCTTAGACAAAGAGGCCAGTACTACAGGGGTGGACAATTTTCTAGATGTTATAGTCAGGTAGAGGTGAGGGGGAGGTATTCACACAGGACTAATCTCTGAGAAACTAAGAATCTGTCAGACTTCATAACAAGCCAAAAGAATCTTCCCTAGAAAGGAGGGGAAGTTGAGGAAGTCAGCAAATATGCCGTGCCCTCTACCTCTATCTAGACTTGGTTTCCTCCCATTTCTCCAAGTCAGGAACCAGGGCCTTGGAGGGAGGTCAAGTAGGCAAATGTGTGGTGGCATGAACACATCCTCTACTGGATTGTGTACATATGCTGTATACAGCCTGGGTGCTGCAGAAGCTGAACTACATGGATGCTTCATGAAAAAGCTATTCTGCTAAATTAGCAGCAGTAAATAGCACATAAACAGGAATAAAGATAAGTATATTTTATACTGGGTTTGCTGTTTCACATGTCTGAGTGGGGCAGCACTGCATGGCAAAAAACCCTTTGGAAAGGAGATTTTGGCCAAGAAAAACAAGGCAAACTCTGAAACTTAGAAAAAAAAAGTGCTATAAAATCCTTTATGTCTATTGAGAGCAAACAGGAGATTTAAAAAATGCATTAAATTCTAATGCAGGAAATCAAATTAATCATTTAAATAATTAACTGATAATTAATTAGATAATTAAATCATATCCAGTTTTAAAGATGATGATTTTGAATGGGATTATACATCACTGTCCAAGTCCCAGTCCGACCCTTTCCTATATTTACAGTTAAGAAGGAAATCTTCTGATGACATGTTTCAAGAGTTATGAGACACCACTCTTAAGGAGCATAAATTGCAGCTTAAAGTCATACTGGAAAATAAATTGTGATCAAAGGTCACATTTTTGCATTGTCAATGCTTCTGAATAGAGCTGGTCAAATTATTTGCTCCAGACAGTTTCTCCGTTTGGATTAGGCCCTTTAATCATTTTGTCCACAAAAAGATCATGAGTTTTATAAATTGGGCTTGAAATTGATGAATATGTTGTATCAAATTACTTCAGCCTATGGGCTTCTGATGAACGGTTTGCATGCAAGCATTTAGAATATGCTATTTCAGATGATCACCTACATCTCAGAGTATTTTTTTCTGTTCCAGGATGGGATGACTAGAAATCCCTCATTGGGAGCAAGGGGATGAAACGAATATATCTGTGGAATAACAGAGGCTGCAGAAAGCAGTAAGGATTAGAGTCAAGTTTTTAAATACATTAAGTGGGATTTTCAAAAGAAATTAGCACTAGCCTAATTCTGACCCCACTGAAGGAAAAAACTGACCACTGATTTCAGTGGGAGCAGATTTAGGCCAAGGCTGAATGCTTTTGAAAATCCCACCTGTTGTATGCACTACTGTACATGTTCAATGAGCGCATCTGTGGTCTGGTCCTAAAGCCCTTATTAAAAGGATCAGACCCTACACTATGCAGATTGTAAATATAAAGCAGTTAATTGCACGCCTAAATTGTCATCATTCAGTTAATTATTCTATGAGAAAATGTGACCCATTACTCTGTTCACCAGGGCAGTCATTGGACCAAAAACCCTGGGCTTTCCAATCTAAACTCAATGGATCTATTTAAATCATATTTCTTGGTCTTTGAATCTCTGGCCTGTGTGATCAATTTGCTTTAGTGGCCCTAATCTACCTTCTTAATTCTGTAAGATTCCATAATATCTCTTAAATCTTGTCTTCTCTGATGATAGGGTACAGACTAGAGCTGGTTGGGAATCTTCCATCAAAATAATTTTCCCATGGAAAATGCCCTTTTCACAAAATTTTTGCTGAAAAAGTCTGATTTTCAGTCAGGAAAATCAAAAGGACAGCTCCACACTCCCACCTAGAAGGCTCTGGTTAATTTTACTTTCTGCCTGTGGGGAGAAAGCACAATTGATAAGAGCAGGGGTTCTCAAATTGGGGTCAGGACCCCTCAGAGGGCCATGGGGTTATTACATGGGGGGAGGGGTGTCATGAGCTGTCAGCCTCCACCCTAAACCCCACTTTGCCTCCAGCATTTATAATAGTGTTAAATATTAAAAAGTGTTTTTAATTTATAAGGTGGGGGTTTGCATTCAGAGCCTTGCTGTGTGAAAGGGGTCATCAATACAAAAGTTTGAGAACCAATGGACAAGAGCCTTCCAGAACGGCAGCTGAGATGTTGGCTCTCTGCCTGCTCCCTCCCGCTCTTCCCCCACACACACACCCTCCCCACATACACCCTCCCTGCAGCAGGACTTTGTGGGAGGCAAGAAGGCTGAGCATCCCACTGGGAGCCCTCTGGTCCTGGGTGGAGTTTGAGATGTTGATTGTGATCTATAAAGCCCAAAATTGACAGGGACCAGCATACATGTGAACTTCCTCTTTTCCTATGCCACACTGCCATACCTGTCATAGGGGCACCTGAGCTGGATTCTTCTCATCATAAAGGAGAATGGGTGGCTGGCAGGGTGTTTTCTGTGAGGGCACCAGGACTCTGGAACTTGTCTTCCCATCCCTTCTATGCCCTTCCCTCCCTTGGTCCCAAATAGCTGGAATTTGCTGCCCTTCCAGCTACCTTCCAAGCACACTACCAAGTCATCTGTTGAAGGGAGCTTTGGGGATGCTTCCCACAACAATAAAGGGGTGAAAAGGAGTTTCTGCAGGTGGCTGGCTGGCTGACTATTGAAATTACTTTAGTGCTGCTAGGATTTTACTGTATTATTAACGTATTAGGAAACCTATAGTTTTGGATAAATATTTTTATTATTTTCAATATAAATAAATAAGGGCTGCAATATTTGACTGTGTACTTATTGCCAGGTGTCATTTACAGACTTTGTGGCATGCTTGGGTTTGCCTGTCACCTAATGATATGTAAAGTAATTGACATAACTAGATGTAAAGTCCTTATCAGTGATGCATTGGTATCCTGGAAATTCATAAGTCGCATCTTGTACATAGCCAAGGTGATGATGCAAGCAAGCAGGGGATACCAGCAATCCTGAATCATCTGAGTTTCTCCAAATATAGTTGTGCAAGTGTAACCCTTCTGCCCATCAGAATTGGCAGAAACAAGGGCCGGGTTCAGTATCCAGGGGTTCCATTCCAATAGCACAATACAAAAACCGGCTCGAGCCCCCACCCAGTGACCTGAGACAACCATATACCACCCCTCTGGGCGTCTGTAAGAGACAATACTTCCCCTCTCGCAAGCACAGAGTCTGAGTGTACCAAAGCGTTTTAATAACAGGGAGAAACAATGTGGCATTATATTGGGGAAACACCACAAACAAGGTTAATAAACCAAACCATGAACCAGAAGCCCCCCTCCCAGCAAATAGGCCGTGGCCTTCCCTTTGGCTCTTGAGTTCCACAACCCCAAAAAGTCATTCAATAGTCCCAAAAGTCCAGCAGCCCAAGAGTCTCTGTTCTTGGTCAGTGCAGAGTTCAAAAGTCAATTGGCAGAGTCTTACCTCCCAGCCTGGGTGGAAATGGAGGGTAGGGCACGGGGCACCTTACGTGGTCCGAGGCTGACTGCGCCGCCTCTCTGTGGGGTTCCGCTGCAGCCCTCACCGCAATCCGCTCTGCTCGCCGATACTCGAACTGCTCTGCAGCGCCAGTCACTCCGCTAGCCGTCCTGCTAGCCGACACATGGACAGCTCTGCGGTGCCAGTCACTCCTTCAGCAGCACAAACGGCTCCGCTAGTCAACACACGGACTGCTCTGCTGTGCCAGCCACTCTGCCAGCCAGACGAACTGCACCCAGGAACCGCTCGGCTGAGTCTGCTGCCAGTCGCACAAACTGCACCCAGGAACCGCTTGGCTGAGTCCGCTGCTTCGCTCTGCTACCTGCACAAATTGCTTGGTGCCACCAACATGCCTTTAGGCCCGCCCCTACTTAACAGAGTGCTCAGTGGTTTCAGCTCTTAAGTGATTTCAGCTCTTAGTGTGTGTGGGGGGGGGGGCACCTTGGCACAGGTACACCAGCAGACCCAAAGTGAATTCAGGTTAGCAGGCTGAACCTAGACTCCTAAGGGAATCAAAATTAGCTCTAACATTCCACAGTGGAGAGAGGCAAAGTGCAATAGGCCGGGGGGGGGGGGCGGGGCCTTAGACAAGTCTCTCACCAAAAGATATAGAGACCTGTCCATGGCCTCTCTCAAGCTGAGAGCATTCTGAAGCGCGTGGCCCTTGACCAGTAAGTGCTACTTAGACGATGGCAAGTCCCTCCATCATAACAAGGGCCAAGTATATGTCCATAGTCCTTCATTCACATGATCAGGGTAACATCACTTTATCATTCCTGCCCCAGTAACATAGAAACTGGGGCTCCCACATCAGCCGAAGTGGCCATGTGGGCTGCTGTGAGCTCAGGCTAGGCGCGGTGGGTATGCCTATGCAAATCGATCAGCCCCAAAGTTATTTTCCACCGCTCACTGCAATTCCCATAATTCACCACCAGATGTCAGAATAGATCTCATTCCTGACACTGCTTACACAAGTTTCTTTGGAAATAATTTTTTTTATTTGACACCCCCACCCCTTTTTTTAATTTTTAGCAGAGAGAAAGAAAAAGATTCTCTAAGAACTGGGCCCAGGCACGTGCTTTGCAGAGGACTGTCAGAAGGAAACAATGCAAGCAGGCATATGTAAAACCTAGCAGCATGGAAAATATCGAATTGGAACTCAGTCCTGAAAACTCTTACATTTAGGTGGTCATCTGACCCTGCAGACTGAAAGGAGCCCATGCTTTGTACCAGAACCATTTGGCCCTAATTTAATATTACACAGAAAAAAAGATGTTTTTTAAAAAAACATTGCAGTTGCAAGTCAAACACTCAGTAGTAAAGGAAGCCAGGGGTCCTATGTATTAAAAAAAACCCAAAATACACACACTATCAGCATAAGTGACAAGGAGTCCTGTGGCACCTTAAAGACTAACTGAAGTATTAGAGCATAAGCTTTCGTGGGCTAATACCCACTTCATCGGATGCACTATCAGCATGTTACTAAAGATTTATCATAATCCATGTGCATAAGGGAACAAAATTAAGGTTGCAGGCTTTCCCTCCCCACAAAAAAAAACATAGGCAAACCAATATATTTGTCTGTAACTTTGTCTTGGAAATGTCCGAGTCCTTTTGGCAGAAATTTTCAAAAGACATTCAGCTTGAGCGGATATCCAGCTTGGAACAGTTCAGCCCAAATGATTAAAGTTTGGCAAAGTTATAAGCAACCAAAATGGGAAGTGCTGCCCAACCTTAACAATAGGCAGTTCTACCAGCCCTGCCTATGATAAACATTGATATCAGCATTCAGTTAGTGTAGCAGTGTGACAGGAAATAAGGTGTGACAAAGAGAAAGTGTCAGGGATATGATCCAGTGAAGTCAAAATGAGGAGAACTGTGGGGACAGGTGAATACTACGGGAGACGAGCTGAGACAGGGAAGAAGCTGGGGAAGGAAGAGAGACAGGATAATGAAAAGGGAGGTGTGTACACTAGGAATAGAATGCCAGCCATCCCTTCCCAGGGGTTAGGAGAGGGTAAGGAGAGTATATAACCCAATTAGCAGAGGGCACTGGAGGGCATAAGAATTACAGGGATCCTGATACATTCTAGTTCACTAAACAGTGAGGTGGTAGACTACCCAGAGGTGACGTGCCATATCACAGTTCATCTCCCTGGCTGACCATTGCATATTGTATGTCTAACAAGTGGAGTCTATTTGCATACTGTGTCAAATGCTAATGAAGAGATTGCAGGGACGTAACAAAAATTAATGGGAAGAGGTGAACAGTGGGGGGAGGAAACCCACTTTACAGTTAAAGAACACAGGACTTGTCTAATATACCTAGGGGGTCTCAGCCATCCTGGTTGAAAAATGCTGTGGAGGAGGACTTTGGGTAAGCAGAACCTGATTAGACAAGAGGGCATCTTGTTAGTTATATTTAAACTCTAGAATGCATGTTATGGTTTTATTTTAGATATAATCCTTTGTTTCCATTAATCCTACTTGCCATCATTTTAATTTCTGTTCTTTGTTAAATAAGCTTATTCTTGCTTTCACTATAAACATCTTTAAGTGCTTTAGAAAGACAAGGTGGGTGAGGTAATCTCTTTTCTTGGACTAAAAGAATTAACCTCATCCACCTTGTCTCTTTAATATCCGGAGGCTGACACAGCTACAGCAACACTGCACGCAGCATATGTAAGTGCTGTGAGTTAGATAGAGAAGTGATCCTGAGGTGAAACTGATAAGCCAGTGTGTACTATTTCCTTAGGAGCCGCGGATCTGTGTGTGTCCAGAGGAAAAAGGGCTGGGCACTTCAGAGGACTCAAGGACTGGAATTTGCCTACTACTAACTTGGAAAGAGAAAGTGGGTCCTGGAGGGGAGTGCTTGTGTTTCCAGTAGCTGTTGGAATCAGAGTGTGGACCCATGGCAGGCACTGACAGGGCTTTCTCCCACTAATGATATGGGTAGCGAAGCACCACATGATCCTGGGAAGCATCATGGAGTCATTACAGGGTACCCCTGGAAACAGAGAGCAGGGAGGCCCACAGTTTTGCACATGTACTTAAGGCTGAATTTTGCACCTTAGTTGCTTTCTTATTTGGGGGTGGACGGCTTCCCTCTAAAGGCTCAAAAACTAGAAAGCAGTTAAAAAATATCATTAATCTTGTTTCTCGTAAGGCAAATGTAATTCTGGGGAGGGTCAAGTGATGATTTCGGAGTGCTCAGGGTTGGTAATCCTGAGTATCTCTCATAGCTGAGCGCCTCACACACACACTCCCCCCCCCCCCGCACCATTTCACGGGGTGTAGACTTGTTCCTGTGCACCTTGGATTAAGTCAGGCCCCCCAAAATCACCAGATTATCTTAAAAAACAAGATTTTTTTTAAAGGAAATAAAATATAAATGTGGGGGCTGTTTTACTTGTGTTCTAATTTCTGAGCTTTACTCTGACCCCATGAGTGCTAGAAACTTTTAAATGAAAGCTGTAATTCTCATGCAATCTCTTGATTCCAGCATCTATTCTGAGGCTCTAAAAACAAGCACACATACACACTAATCATGACAAGCATGATACAATCGCAAGCTGTTGCTTTGTTTTGGCCACATATGAGTTTAACATTCAAAAAAGGTTACAGCCAGCCAGCCATGGATACTTTGTCATCACTACTAGTAAGTTGTTGGGTATAGGCTCTCTCGTTTTTGCAAAAAGAAATAGCAAAAGAGAAGGATTGCTGATCGTCCGAAATTAACATTAGAAACCCCTAGATGTCACTGTTGATGCATAAAATGCAGACAGACCATTTATATTAGTCTAAAAAAATGCATGTTTTTTAAAATCTTATCTGCTGACCTGAAAGTATATTACTAAAGATGAGTTGCCCATCTCAGATATACCCATCACTGCCTCAGAGTCTGAGCCGTACACTGTTGTTGCCATCTTAATGCTTCTTGGCTATTCTTGGTCCCAAGGAGTTCTGGAAGTGTAAGTTTTAATATATCAGGAGAAATGATATTCTTATGCTATTTCTGGCTTAGCTTTGTAGACTCAAGATGTTCTAATAAGACCAAGATAACCATTCAACGAACTTTTGGGTTCTGCAACAAGCACTAGCTTTATTCTCTCTTTGTGATCCCAAATTTGGCTATGTTGCCCTTGCAAACAGTCACTGCATCCACTACTTCCAGACATTATGCTTGCAGCTGTACACAGGAAAATCTATTGTTGCCACCTATCTATGTTGCCACCTAACTTCCCTCTTCCCCAATTAAATCATTTTTGGCTTGTTTAAACTGTAAACACACTCACATTTTCCAGGTAATACTGTAGAAGTTGGTTTTTAGAAGCAATTGAGGGGCAGGGGGAACCATGAAGAGTAGATCTTGAAAGGGAGATCAGAGTTTAAGTGGCAGCACATGGGAGTACGCACAGAGACCTATCTGTGAGAGGCACTGAAATGGATATTAAGGTTGAAAGGAGAGGGTTCTGATGAGCAGAGAAAGCAGGTGGGGAAGCAAAGAAACCAGGCTTGAGGTGCAAGCAGATTGCTTAATATTTGAAAGTGAGGATGAGATGGCACTTGATGTGCACCATGATGTGATGTCAGTGAAGTGAATCAAGCAGGGTATGATATGGTTGCAGCAACAGGCAAGGTAGTGAGGCTGGTATCAAACAGATCCAGGAAGAGGTCATTTCTAGGGGGCAGACTAGTAATCTGGCACTGGAATAGAAAAGGGCAGCATTGCAAAAGCCGGAGGGAGGAATAAGAGGATTTGGTTCCAGACTGGGTAGGCCAGGAGATGGAGTGGAAGGAGTCAGAGATGATTCCCATGTCAGTGTGACTGGGCGGATGGGGGTGTTACCGACCTTAACAGAGGATGTAGCACTGGAGTGTGGTTCGGAAAGAAGGTAATGACGAGCCATTCCAAAGGAGACAGATAGCAACAGGTGGGAGAATGAAGGGCAGGAGACAGGTCTGAAGAGGAGAAATATATTGGAGAGTGTCAGAGTAGAGGCAATGGGAGCAGAGGAGGCCCCCGAAGGACAAGGTGTGGAGGGGCCACTGTGGGGCTTCCACAGAGAGAGGGAAGAGAAGTCGGAAGAGTGGCCAGAGAAGCCAAGATAGGATGCTGAAGAGATGCGAGCAGAGACAATGGACATGTACAGGGATATGAGGATGGGAATGGGGAGACCACAGCCTTAGCCAGGAAGAAGACTTTATAGGATTTGATAAGTGCCTCTGTGAGTGCAGCACCCCTGGAGTGGGGGAGCAGGAGCCAGGCTGGGGTAGATCCAGGCCTGAGTCAGAAGTGGGAGAATGCAAGTGAAAGTTGCAGACAGTCCAGTCAGTGATTTCGGGAGATCAGGGAAGAGAGCGATAGGATGGCAGCAAGAGAGACAGGTGGGTCATAGGTAGGACTGTGTGCATTCTAGTCAATTTTAGTACATGTACTAGCATCTCACAAACATTAGCAAAGTGATTCATTAAAATTTACAGGAGATAAACAATAGCAGGAAGTAGTGATGGTTGGAACATAGTTTGTTGCCACAGAAAATTTTAAAATTTTTAGCAAAATATAAAAAAACCCAAGATATTTTGGCAGAAAACTGAAGCATTTTGATTCAAAATGGTGTTGTGGTGCCTCATGGGAGTTGTAGTTCAGATGCCTTATGCTCCCATTCTCTTTTATAGGCTGGACTCTGGCCAGACTACATGTCCCATGATGAACTGTTTTCTCCTCTTGATAGGGAGAGGGAGTGAGTCATAGAAGTCCATAACTATGGTGCATCATGGGAGATGTAATCCAAACAGAAAACAGTGCCATTTTGAATGGAAACTTTCTAGTTTTCAGTCAAAACCTAAAAACTTAATTTTCAGACATTTGTTTTTAGACAATATGCCCCTCCTCCCAAAGCAGATTTTCATTTTTTGACTGCAATTCTCTGTCAAAAAACAGTTTAGGTGGAAAATTTTGGCCAGTCCTAGCCAAAAGGTTAAGTGACTTGACCTAAATAAAGCCGGATTTAAAAAACAAAACAAAATAAAAACCCTCAGCACCAAAAGGGCTGCACTATTAAGAAAACTTAGCAGCATCATTTGATGCCTAAATCTAGCCCCAGTTGTGGTTGCTAAGATCTCTGAAATACTTGACCCCAATGCTATTAGCTGCACACCCCTCCAAGCAAGTTGGTCTGTGCTTCCCCCACAAAATTTAAGGGCTCACGATTATAACTATCAGCCTGGGTTGGCTATGTCTGTTGGGAAGGTTGTAACTGATCCCCATCTTTAACAAATGTGTCAATTTCTGGGCTCAGCCCATCGAACCGTATTCGAAAGCCAGCATGGAAGGCAACTGGGATATGTGAGGAAAGTACTATGATGCATTGCATCTGTATATTCCAGAAAAAATAAAAGCAAAATATTACCTTGAAAGGTAATCAACATATTGAATCTGATGCTGCAAACCTCTCTCTCCAAAGAGGAAGATGGGGACCATTTTCTTATTATTTACTTCTGTGTACAACTTCTTTGACATCAGTGGAGTTACACTGGTGTAAAACTGGTTAGAGAGGAAATCTGGACTCCCGGTCTTTTTAATCTGATTCTAATGACTTGGCATATTGCTGTTATTTCTCTACTCCCTCCCTCTCAAAGCTGATGTGGAAATCGTCATTCATTTTTAAATGTCCAGAGCACATTTACAAGTTGATGAATCCTGATTGGCTGCATTTTTCTTTTGCTAAAAGGCAGAAATCTAGAAAAAAAATGTAAGTTCCCCCTTGCTAACAGCTGGGAAACCAAAATCAATTTCAGCTGCTTGCTGAGTAATGTAATTAGAGGGCTCACAAATGACAAATACATCATATGCCTGAGCAGAAGGCCAGCACTGTCACTTTTATTTAACCCCACACACTAGCTTTCTTTTTCAAACAATCATCAGAGATCTCTTTAGAAAGGCAACTCCAAACATGTCTTCATTTTAAAGGGCAAGTTTGCCTGTTGAAACAAACTGTGAGCCACAGAAAGCCTTGGCTTGAAATACAGATCAGCCAACACTTGACAGCAACTGCAAATGTACATTGCACAAATGTATAGAGATATAGATGTATACACATCAGTAAATCTGTGGTACAAAACCAAGATCATACAAGTATCAAAAAAGCAATAAACGACTCAGTTTGCAGATAGTCACTTGGGACTTCTTTATACCCTTTGGAATTAAAATGCAAATGACTCACTCTCAGGAGCAAAGATATGGAGGGCTTACATGGGACTCCCTGATTAGTAGCCAGGGTGCTTTGCTTAGCCCATTTGTATTAGAAGTAGTTAGGCAAGAACATGGTCAGAGTTCAATTTCATGGTGCATCTCATTGCTAGTTGCTTTGCATTGTCCTCCCCTGCTGACACAGCTGTTCCCATGCACCTCCCACTAGCAAGCTGCTTCACCTATGTCCAATGTGGAGGAGCTGTTCCATATGCTCACAACCCAGCTCTTACATCCCCCAAATGGTACACTCCTCCCAGGTCTCTCAAAACAACTGGCCTGATGCAAATCTCTTTGCCAGTCATCTCTCCCCACCTGCCACTGACCTTCCCACTCCTGCTGACCTGTGACCCTCCAAAATGATGCAGTGAGAGGAAAAAAACCAGTGTATTTGCTACTCAGCATTTATCACAATTGGCTGCAGTCAAGGATGTGTCTGCAGTTACTCAGAGCTACAAAAATAGATCAGACAAAAATAGTCTGCTGAGCAAAACCAGTGAATAGTCTCTATCACTGATTAAAGGGCCTGATGTTTTTTAAATGGACTCTGATTTGCAGATCCAAGATTAAATGTGTCCATGTTAATAGTAAGATGTACTTTGTCTGAAAATAGGGTAGCGGACATCTAAGTGCTAGCATTTGAACCAATAATTTGCTGCTTGCAAAACAAGAACTTGTTTAATTGTGTGGGCCCGAAAAGTCAGTAAGTATTTATTCATTATGTAGCACCTTTCATCCCAAAGGACCACAAAGTCACTGCAGTGCTGAAATGCAGCCACTGTTGGGGCAGATGGTGGCAATTGTTTCATGGTGCATGGCCTCATAATGTACTACAATCGTTTAAGACAGGAAGAAGTACAGTAGGGGCTTGGCTACACTTGCAGTTGTAAAGCGTTGTGAGATAAACCAGCCTTCGGAGAGCGCACTAGGGAAAGCACTCCAATCTGTCCTCACTGAGAGCTGAAAGCGCACTGGCGTGGCCATATTTGCAGCACTTGCAGCTGCATTGGGAGTGGTGCATTATGGGCAGCTATCCCAGCATTCAAGTGGCTGCAGCATGCTTTTCAAATGGGGGGTGGTGGTGGAGTGTGACAGGGAGTGTGGGGGAAGAGAGAGTGGATTTTTGGGGTATTGAGAGTGTGTCAGCACACTGTCTTGTTAAGTTCAGACCCCCCCTTCCTCCCCCACCTCTCTCTCGCTCACTCATAAGCTGTTTGTTTTCTTGGACTGGCACTCCGAAAGGGAGCCCTTTGCCTCTCTCTCTCTCTCTCTCACACTCACAGAAAACATGAGTTGTTTGTTTTTCTTCTCGGACCAGATAAGCAGCTGGCACTCCGAAACAGAGCACCCTGCCTTTCTCTCACTCATTCAAAGCAAGCATGAGCGGTTTGGGTTTTTTTTCAGACCAGATAAGCAGCCGGCACTTAGAAATGGAGCTTTGAAAGGGCACTTCCGCATCCGAGTTCACAACAAAGACAAAAGAGGCCACTTCAGTTAAGGGGATTATGGGGAAGTTTCTGGAGGCCAATCAGAGCGTAGTAACATTACTACCCATTTACACTGGAGCTGCAGCGTCTCACCCAATACGCAACAGCTGTTGAACCTCTTGGGGAGTACCAGGAGCGCTCCAGCCAGGCAGTTCAGCGCGCTCTACGTGCCTTGCCAGTGTGGATGGGTAGTACGGTGGAGCGCTCTGGGAGGCTTTACTGAGGTATAAAGTGACAGTGTAGCCAGGCCCTGAATCCAACATCCATTGAGGGGGTGGGGGTGGAGTAGGGTGGGGCTTGAAACAAGAAGTCCTGACATGCCTCTAACCCACTGGGAGAAGTTGCTCTTGAAATACCACAGTGTACTTAGGGGACTCGAAGTCAGGAATCTGTTTCCTAAATTACCTAACATCCAGGGTGCAGATAGAACAAGCTAGCAACACTACCAGAACCAATCATAAGCCAGAACTTAGACACAAACTGTTCAATTTTACTTTCGGTTTTGGGGTGTTTCAGAAACTTTCTTGGGTGTACCTGGAGAGAAGCATCACAGCCAGGAAGGACCCTTCTACCTTCACATTCCTATCCAAAGGAAGACTGAGTCATTTTGGGATTTCTGGGACATTAAACAGTGTCATCTCAGCTGTGACCAGAAACCAAGGAGGCTGAGTAAAGTCATGATCAGACTACCAAGAGACAGTCTAAATGCACATTGGAATCCAGACCAGAGAGCCACAAGGACGATCTTACCATCCTTGGAGTGAATACTTTGTAAGAACATGTGTGATGGGGCTCCACTCACCACACTAGCGCCTTCTGCTGGCCATCTTGGGGATCAGCAGTGCAGGCTGGCACACCCTCTCCCGATGGTGCCTCACTCTCCATCACATCTGCTCTTAGACTCATGTCACTCCAAGGACTGCAGCGTCTTCTTCATGACCCAGCCCTTCTGGCATGTCATGATCTATGGTTCCCCCTTCAGGCAGCCCTGCAGTCAACTGTCCAGCCACTTCCCGAGTTTGGGGCCACCTGGGCCTACCCACAACTCCAGGTCCCAGCACAGGAACACTGTAGATGGCCACCACATGCTGTGTCCCTTCCTCAGTGCAGGGAAATGCACAACTCCTTAGTGCATTTCCCTGGGCCACTTCCCCTCAGCCCCAGCACCTTCTTTGCCCTTTCCTCATGGCCTCAGCCTGCCAATCCAAGCATCCAGAAAAGAGCTCCCTCTCGCTCCCCTCTTCCTTCCCAGCACTGCTGTCTCCAGGGTGCTAGCTTCCACCCAGTTGCAAGGCTTCCATTCCTACCTCCTTAAGCACAAGGAGTAACTGACCCTGCTCTGCCCTGTAGCTCTCCTTATGTGGACCTGTTTGGCCCTGACTGGCTGCTCCTCACAGCCCCTCCTCCTACTGGCTGCTTCTTGCATAGCCACTGTAGAGCTTTGTTAACCCCTTACATGCCAATGTGTGGCAGCACCCCATCACAACACCCCTGTTCATTTATTTTGTTACTTTGTTTCAAGCTGGCCATTGACTTCAGTGCTGTACTACCCATTGAAAACAGACTAAACTCAGTGTTTGCCTAGACAGGTGCTGAGATGGAGCACAGGATGGTTTGTACTGGCTGTACAGTTTATATTTTTTTTTGTCTTTTATTATTGTAATCCACTTTTCCATTGTCTCCTATCCTATGTTCCTCAGACCTAATACAGTTTCGGTTACTGTTTTGTTATGCTGGAAATTGCAATAGCAATTTTATTGTTTGTGCTCTGAATGACAATGTTCTGTAACAAATTGTGCATTAAATATTTTACAAAGGGAAAAATCCTCTTTGTTCTCTGCTCTATGAGGGGTTTTCTTTGGGGGGAGGCACCAGATGCCCTTGTAGGTGAACCCAAGACCCATAGCCCTGAAGAGAAAAGGGAGAAGCTACAGCTACAGAGTTATATTTGCTTCATTACTATGAGGTGGCAAAGTTTGCACATGATACTAAACTGCTCATCATAGTTAAGTCCAAAGCAGACTGTGAAGACCTTCAAAAAGATCTCACAAAACTAAGTGATTGGGCAACAAAATGGCAAATGAAATTTAATGTAGATAAATGTACAGTAATGCACATTGGAAAAAATAACCTTAACCACACATACTGTACGATGGGGGCTAATTTAGCTACAACTAACCAGGAAAAAGATCTTGGAGTCATCTTGGATAGTTCTCTAAAGATATCCATGCAGTGTGCAGCCGCTGTCAAAAAAGCAAACACGATGTTAGAAATCATTTTAAAAGGGATAAAGAATAAGATGGAGATGATCTTATTATCCTTATATAAATCCATGGTGCCCCTACATCTTGAATACTGCATACTGATGTAGTCTCATCTCAAAAAGGATATACTGGCATTAGAAAAGGTTCAAAGAAGGGCAACTAAAATGATTAGGGGTTTGGAACGGGTCCCATATGAGGAGAGATTAAAAAGGCTAGGACTTTTCAACTTGGAAAAGAGGAGACTAAGGTGAGATATGATAGAGGTATATAAAATTATGAGTGATGTGAAGAAAGTGAATAAGGAAAAGCTATTTACTTGTTCTCATAATATAAGAACTAGGGGCCACCAAATGAAATTAATGGGCAGCAGGTTTAACACAAATAAAAGGAAGTTCTTCACACAGGGCACAGTCAACCTGTGGAACTCCTTGCATGAGGAGGTTGTGAAGGCTAGGACTATAACAGGATTTAAAAAAGAACTAGATAAATTGATGGAGATTAAGTCCATAAATGGCTATTAGCCAGGATGGGTAAGGTATGGTGTCCCTAACTGCTGTTTGTCAGAGTGGGGGTGATGGATGGCAGGAGAGGGATCACTTGATCATTGCCTGTTAGGTACACTCACTCCAGGGCACCCAGCATTGGCCACTGCTGGTAGACAGGATACTGGGCTGGATGGACCTTTGGGCTGACCCAGTACAGCCGTTCTTATGTTCTTATTACATTAAATACCTGAGTGAATATAGCATCCTTTAGCAGGTACTCAGTCACTGTGGAGCTCTCTGTAAAAAGGAATGCTTTGTTATATGGTTAGTAGAGAAAAATATTTTAAAAAACAGAGTCTAATTTCTTTAGGATTATTAGTATACCAGATATGGGCTTGTTTGTATAATTTCTCAGGTTTTGTCTGCTGCAAATAAACCTAGTAGGTATAGTGCTCTGCATAGGAAGGCCCTGTTTTTCGCCGGCTCTTATAAATAATAAAAGTAAGAACTGGATTCAGCAAAACAACAAAAATACTGCTTTGTTGTTTTGTCATCTTGTAACAGCACAGGTTCATTTGCTTCCAACTGTTTAATATACTGTGTACTTCATAATATTGATTTTCAGAAACAATATTCTGGCTATTTTGATTTTATTTACATACCACTTAACCTGACCATACAGAAAATGCACCTGTCAGCTCTGCAGCCTCTTGAAAAGCAAAGGGAAAGTAATGAGTGTTTCTGTGGGAGAAGAGTAGTTTAAATACAGAAAGGCACATTGCAATATGACCTTAATCACACTGATTATTCTGCTTCTTGTATACAAGGGAAGGTTTATTATTTCCCAGGAACTGGCTTAGAGATGTGAAACTTTGATATCAGAAGGTGGATGATTGCAGGTCTCCCTGCAGCAGCTACTGGGTCTGAACTAGATTGTTCTGAATGGCAGAATGTTATCTTACTCTGCCATAAGGGGAGCTTTTAGGAAGGCTATCTTACCATAGAGTTTGGGGAGAGTTTCTCCTGGTACTATATCTAAGCTCATGGATAAGTATAAACAAACTCCTTGGGCAGTGAGTCTCATAGTGATGTATGTGTGAAACTGCAGCAATAATTCACTTGTGATGCAGCCACAAAATCCCTAAAGTTTCTTTGCAATATATGTTTAACTGGCTGACATTGCTTACCCGCAGGACCCAGTTCTGTGCTGCTTTTGGTGGGCACGGATTGATTGGGTTCTGCAGTGCAGACTCATTGATTCACATGGTTCATTACCCCACCCCACCAAAAAGGAGGTGGATCTGTGTCTTTAAAGAGAGAAGAGTTAAGGTTTAGCCTGAGCAGCCAAGAGGAAGGAAACCTGGGAGGTGCCAGCCCACCTTTCCCCCGCCTCTTCCTTTCCTGCAGTAAGAGGAGCTAGACGGGAATGGAAAGTCTGACTTAATGTGTAGACTTTGTCTTAGCGCACATTGGAACCACCACCGCATCTTTGCAATATGCAGCTCTATTTCTTGTATGCAGAAGACATTTGAAATCAAGTGCCCTGTTTTCTGCTACGCACAGATCCTACTAATTGCTTTCTTATTTTCTCTACCCTTTATGCGGCATACTGACACAGGGGCAGGATTAACGCTATGGAGACTCAGACTGACCCAAAAGAAAATCTTTTTGTTGTTGTTCAGCCCACTTTGTGCTTAGAGATTAATATAGGCCCTAACTTCACTGATGGAGATGCTCAGCATTATTTTGTAATCATTTGACCTTATCTACACTATGGCTGATTTAGAGAACTGCAATTCTGTTATATATTAAAATAGTTTGGAATATCACATTTTAAAACTCTACTGGCATAGCTACATGCAGTCAATATCTTGTCCCTCCCACCCGTACTCTCTTTTTTGCTGTATTGTATGTTGACAAGGAGATAGTATTTGCTACCAGAAAGCTGGGGGTTAGCCTTCTCATATCTGACATAGGCATGGAATTCCACGCAGCTGTAACGAGCTGTGGGGAGAGATAGCTCAGTGGTTTGAGCATTGGCGTGCTAAACCCAGGATTGTGAGCTCAATCCTAGAGGGGTCCATTTAGGGATCTGTGGCAAAAAATCTGTCAGGGGACAGTACTTGGTCCTACTAGTGTAGGCAGGGGACTAGATTCAATGACCTTTCAAGGGCCTTGCAGCTCCATGAGACAGGTGTGTATCTCCATATATATTAACCACTCTAAAACCAGCTGGATACACGGCAACAGGCTGAGCCTGACTGGGCTACTCAAGGGCACAGGAATTCCCTTATCATGTGACAATGGTAAAACCACTTAGAATCAGAGCAAGACGGTGTTGTGCTTAATGCACTGGTCTGTTGCTCAGAAGTCCTGGTTTCAGTTACCAGCTCAGCCACAAACTTCCTGTGCAACCTTGAGCAAGTTACTGACTCTTCCTCATGTGTAAAATGGAAATAATAAAAATACTTTACATCCACTCCTCATCATCTTGTATGTTTAGATAAGAAACAGTCTTTGCAGCTGAACAGGTGATGGATTACTCGATGAATGGCCAGTTCTGTTCAATCCCTTGGAAGCATCCAGCATTGGCCGTTGTCAGAAGACAGGACACGGGGCTAGATGGACCATTGGTCTGACCCAGTTTGACTGTTCTTATGTTCATGGTTTACAAAGTGTTCGTTCAGTACCTCGCATCAGTGAGCACCAATCTCATTTTAGTTTCTTTACACTGCTGAAATATTAACAGCAATATGAAGTCATTTTCTCATAGCACTGAAGAGGGACCTTTATTAAAAGGAAAACAGTACTGTGCCTGAAGAGACACTGTCTCTCTTTGCTCCATTGTAAATCTTCCACCTAGAACCATCCACAGCCATGCTCCTGTCTGACTTCTTACATGAGATTTTGATTTTATTTAAAGAAGCAGTACATACGTTTTCCCACGCTCATTACTTTCCTGCTTTTGGGGAGAAAAAACACTACTCTCAGCAAGCACTGCCAATGGCACTTGCATCCTGATGGGAGAGGACCACACCAGATCCTACCTTTCCTTCAACTGTGGTGAGAAGAGCTTGCCTGACATGGAGATAAGCATGCCCTCTCCTGGATCTTCTGGGGGAATTGTGGCTGAATCAAGCAACATTTCACTCCCCTTGTCAAAAAGAAAAGAAATGTGGCTAAAATGCCAAAACTTGGGCCTTAGCACATACACCTATCTGCTGCAAAGCAGCACTTTCATTCCCGAATAATGAATTGTGCTGAATATGAGACAAAGTCCTAAGTGAAACTAAACTCAGGTTTTGAAGCAAGACTCTTGCTAGTGTAACCATCCTGTTATCTCAATAAAGAGTCAATTTATGACTATTGCCAACTAGTAACTGCTACTCAGAAGAGCTGCCTCTGCTGGCAAAAACGGAGAATTTAGAAAGATGAGTCTCAGGATAATCTTAAAATGAAATTAATGCTGGATCAGTTGGTTGTCAGCAGCACCAGGAGAGATCTTGGACCTGATGCTACAGGCTGCCCTGTGCATTGAATTCAATATGGCCTCCAGCAGCATTGCTTGCATAGACACGCTAAGGATCAGGTCCTGTCTCTGGAGAAATCCTGTAGTACTGTTATGTTGCATAGATTAACAGCACAAAACCACCATTCGAGAACAAAGAAAAAGACAATGGACTATAGAACAAATATGAGAAACTAGATCATTAGAAGCATGTATGAATGTATGTAATTAAGAAGGGCACTATGCATCCAGAGCTGGTTCTTTCACAGACTTGATACTAGTCTTTAATTTTGCATCCTAGGTCCTCCCCAATCCCCTGCCCAATTGTAAGGCATTTTTCAAAATTAGAGAGATGGTGTTTGTATCAATTCAGACTGTATCGGCATTTCTACTATAAATTCCTGTTTCAGAAAGGCTTGCCTTTTTTGTTTTGATTTTTAACATTAAAAAAAAATCATGTAGGTAGAAACTTGATGTCCTGGCTGCCAGCCCAGGAACACTTTAAAAAAATGTTTGAAAACAAGAATCCTTTTGACTCGCTTTAAATTATAAGAATGTGCAAACACTGAGGTTTACAAATAAAAATGAAATGTTTGAGGCCCTTATTCATAATCTGGTGTATGCCTTTTGCATAAAGGCAAAGTAAACAGTCAAAGCTATGCACAGTAACTCTCTGTTTAATGCAGACACACAAAACCACTCTAAGAATCCATATTATAGATCGTTCTCCTAGTGTCTGAAGGTGAGCCAAGATGGAAAGGCAGCTTTGTGCATAGAATGCCTATTCTCCATTGTAGAGACAGGGTGGATGAGGTAATATCTTTTATTGAGATTGGTCCAAAAAAAGATATTACCTCATCCACCTTGTCTCTCTAATATTCTGGGACCAACAAGGCTATAATGTTACATATTCTCCATTGTATCATTCCCCGCCCCTCCCCTTCCCCCTGAGTGCTGCAGGCATTCCAACACAAAGCGTGCCCCACCTCTGGTAGGAGTGGGAAGTGGGGGTATGTTAGGTATTAGTGCCCAGCAGTGGATTTCATGCACCACAGCTCTTGCAAGAGACATGCATATCACATGTGGGTGAAAACCAGGAGACAGAATGGAGAGAAGGGACTTCTGAAAGGATTTCTTAAGGTCTGCATACATCTTCTGAGATCTTCTGGGTTCCATTCACTTCTCACTAGGTTGGTATGGATACGGGACCATAGGAAGATACATTTGTATCCCAGTTACTTGAGATATAAAAACTGACTATGTCTGTATGAGAAAGGTATTTATAAAGCTGTCCTTATGGCCTATACTCACCTCTTACATACAAGACAATACAGATTCATATGAGAGGTATCTGATAGCTAGATGGCTTGGGAGTAGGAGTGGAGTAATGTATTTGCACCCACAGTTGTTTAAAAAAAATTGAATGCATTATATTTTACACATGGCAAGTGAAATTCACCACGAGGACCAGCACATGGCCCATGCACTATTGAAGTACATGGCTTAAGTGGGCCATGGGCTTTGTGCTAGGGTGAACTTCACCATCTGTGTATTATATGCATTGTAATTTAAACATGTTTTAATAGATGTGTATTTGAAAATTCCAAGAGGAAGCTGGATTAGCTTTGTTCCATTTATGATATTCTGTGTGTCACTGACTTTAGCTTCCAATATTTGCCAAATTCCAATCTGCCTGGAATTTAAAATAAAGAAAAAAAAGTTGTATGAATAAATAGTTCCATAATCAGATTGGCTGCTAGTGTTCTAAAGGGACAGATTCAACTTTGCTGTGTGGTTCAAACAGATTAAACTGCTGAGTTGCATTCTATCCTGGCCCCATTTTTCCAGACCTAATGAAACAGACTACTGAAGGGATTTCTTCCAGTAATAAATAATTTCAGGGCTGTTGTTTAATAAGATACTTTCATGCTTGAAGGATTTGAGAAATATACAGTAAATATGCCTTGTGCCTCATAATATCTCAGAGGAGCAAATACCTCAGCATCCTTTTAAATCTTGTCATGAATTTTTTTATAATGATAAACAAGGAAATGTATCTTTTATACAGTTAAATCATAGTTACTACATAAACTTATTACCACTGTTCAATATCTCAAAGGCCTGGTCTATACCTAAAATTTAGGTTGACTTAGCTACATCGACAAAGAGTCCTGTGGCACCTTAAAGACTAACAAAAGTATTGAAGCATAAGCTTTCATGGGCTAGTACCCACTTCATCAGATGCATGCATCCGATGAAGTGGGTACTAGCCCACGAAAGCTTATGCATGCATCCGATGAAGTGGGTACTAGCCCACGAAAGCTTATGCTTCAATACTTTTGTTAGTCTTTAAGGTGCCAAAGAACTCTCTGTTGCTTCTGCAAATCGAGACTAACACGGTTACCTCTCTGATTCTTAGCTACATTGTTCAGGGCTGAGGGCAGGTCTACACTAGCAGGGAGATGGGGGTCGACCTAAGATACACAACTTCAGCTATGTGAATAGCGTAGCTGAAGTCGGCATATCTTAGGTAAACTTACCTGGCGTTCTTACAGCAGCAGTCCATCAACTCCGCTTGCACCTATTGGCGAGCTGGAGTACCGGAGCCAACAGGGAGCACCTTTGGGAACTGATTTATCATGTCTAGATCAGACACGATAAATCAATCCCCAATAGATCGATCAGTACCCACCGATCCAGCAGGTAGTGAAGACCAAGCCTGAGACAAATCTCATGCCCTTTTTGAAATAGTTAAGTTGACTTAACCTCCCATATTGGGCTCAGCTAGGTCAATGGAAGAATTCTTCTGCTGACCTCACTACCACCTGTCGAGTGGGTGGATTTTCTACAGCAACCTAAAAAATACTTTCTGCCATTGTGGCAAGTACTAATGCTACAGTGGCATAGCTGCAACAGTGCCACTATAATGCTTATATTGTAGACATATACTAGCCCAGTGAGATCTAGTACTCCCGGGCTGGGAGTCAGGAGAACTGGGTTCCATTCCTGTTTCTGTCACTTATCTGTCTGATATTGGGCAAGTCACTTCATCACTCTGCACCTCTGTTTTCCTTTTCCTTTGTCTCATCTTCACAGATTGTGAATTCCTCAGGCCAAGGATTGTCTCTTTGTACAGTGTCGACAACCTTTGGACCCAATCTTGGTTGAGGCCTCTGTTATCCTCATACAAAATCAATATAAAAAATAATCTAAAGCAAACTTCCAGATTCTATCAAAGGGGCTTCTCAACCATCGTGAAGTATCATAACAACATATCCAATATGCCTCCTATTTCGGAGCGTTTCATGTTGAATCATCCACGTTAGAGAGAAGTTGAAACCTCTTCCATTTTGGAAGAATCATCACGATAAATCCTCACATACACACCCCACACACCGCACCCCTACTTTCTTTTCTCACCTATTCTTTGCTAAGAAAATTTGTCAAAGCGTGGACATTTATTCGTTGCTTACCTGCTCCTGCAGTTTATTCATCCCTTGAATTCATAAATGTCTCTTTGTGGCATCTGTACTGGCAGAGTTCTGAAAATGATTATAAATTCAAAAGCAGAGGATAGTAACTGAGTGGCTAGGCAGCAGTTCTGCAGGAAACAACCTGGGGGTTACAGTGAACGAGAAGTTGGATATGAGTCAACAGTGTGCCCTTGTTGATAAGAAGGCTAACTGCATTTTAGGTTCTATAAGTAGAGGCATTTCCAGCAGATTGAGGGACGTGATCATTCCCCTCTATTCGACATTGGTGAGGCCTCATCTGGAGTACTGTGTCCAGTTTTGGGCCCCACACTACAAGAAGGATGAGGATAAATTGGAAAGAGTCCAATGGAAAGCAACAAAAATAATTAGGGAGCTGGAGCACATGACTTATGAGGAGAAGCTGAAGGAACTGGGATTGTTTAGTCTGCAGAAGAGAAGAATGAGGAGGGATTTGATAGCTGCTTTCAACTACCTGAAAGGGGCTTCCAAAGAGGATGGATCTAGACTGTTCTCAGTGGTAGCAGATGACAGAACAAGGAGTAATGGTCTCCAGTTGCAGAGGGGGAGGTTTAGGTACGAAAAATGTTTTCACTAGGAGGGTGGTGAAGCAATGGAATGAGTTACCTAGGGAGGTGGGGGAATCTCCTTTCCTAGAGGTTCTTTAAGGTCAGGCTTGACAAAGCCCTGTCTGAGATGATTTAGTTGGGGATTGGTCCTGCTTTGAGCAGGGGATTGGACTAGATGACTTCCTGAGGTCCCTTCCAACCCTGATATTCTATGATTCTATGATACTTCGTACGGAGAATAAGCAAAAGGACCATATGAACTCCTAGACTGAGATAGTGCACATGCAAAAATCCCTAGAAATAACAATTTGTTATTTGTAGTGCAGTAATGCCTAGGGGCCTAGTCCCATTGTGTTAGACACTGTAAATCAGGGATGGACAAACATTTTGGCAAGAGGGCCACGTCAGGGTTCAAAATTGCATGGAGGGCTGGGTAGGTAAGGTGGTGCAACCCCAAACAGCCTGGCCCTGCTCCCTATCCAACCCTCTCCCACTTCTTGCCCCCTCAGAACTCCAGACCCATCCAACTCCCCACCCTCCTTGTCCCCTGAGTACCCCCTCCTGAGACTCTCCTGTCCCTAACCACCCCCACAAGACCCCATCCCCTATCTAAGCCCCCTGCTCCTTGTCCTCTGACCTCCCCCTCCAGAGAGCCTCCTGCCCCAATCACCCCCCAGGACTCCACTCCCTATCCAAACCCCCTGCTCCCTGTCCCCTGACTGCCCTGACCCCTAGCCACACTCCCGCCCCCTGACAGGCCCCCTGGGACTCTCACGCCCTATCCAACCCCCCAGCTCCCCATCCCCTGACCACCCCCCAAGACTCTCTGGCCCTTATCCAACCCCTCACCCCTGGCCTCCTTACCACACCAGTCAGAACACTGTGTCTGGCCTGCAGCCAGACACGCTGTCATGCAGCCCAGCACCCCAGAGCACTGTAGCCATGGTAGCAGCAGCAGAGGCATGGTTTAGCTGTGCTGAGTACCGCATCAGTTTCAGGCATGTTTGTACTTAGCAGAGCTAAGGCACGTCCCTGCTGCCATGCCCCATGCTACTGCAATTGTTGTGCTACTTATCCTTGCACTAGCTTGGTGAGAGCAGTGGAAATCCCTCTTCTAGCTCACAGTGTAGACGTAAGCTGAGAGTGCTTTATACACAATAACTTGTTAACCTTCACAACGCACACGTGGAGTAGGTCATTAGGTAACTTTAACCCATTTGTCAAAAGGGGAGCAGAAGTAGAGCGCTAGGTGTCCCTGTGGCTGTTACTCCCAAGAGAATCTCGAGGATGTATCTGTCTCATACACAATGTTTGATGGAGCTCCCAGGAACAAGGGAAGCACGTACCTCCTGCAGGATCCTATGGCACAGTGCAGCCTGCTTGCCCCCAGCCACCTCTGCTGGTCTGTGTGTGAGGGGAGCATAGGCTTCTTCTGCAGTGACCTATGCCCTCAAGAGCACTAAGTGGGGGGTGTGACTGTCTGGCCTCTGCACACGATGCTCAGGCTTTGCCATCAGCCCTGAGAGGTCAGGCTCAGGACCACAAGCTACAGTCCTGCACAGCGGGGCTTCAGCTTTCTTCCCTGGGCCACAGCAAGTCTAACACTGGCCATGCCTGGAGAACCATCTGTAACCTGCTCAGAGAGCCCTGGACCTCTGATTGAGGGCCACTGCCCTAGCCCACAAAGGGGAATCAGTGGTATAGCAAGGACTAGCAAGGACTCTTATCACTGGATTCCTTAGTCCTGTGCTCTGAGCAGTAAACCGTTCCTCTCTCTTAACTAAAAATCGTTGATTATTCTGAAGAAGCAAATGACTTGGTCATTTGACTTCATCAGCTCTAGAGCTGCATTTGGCTAACATTCTTTTAACACCTACATATAAAACTCCCATTCACTAGGCAAAGAATTTCCAAACCACTGAGGGCAATGCAGTTTTTCAAGAATCTCTGTTGTTCTCCCACTTCTTTCAGCTATGTGCTCCTTTCTCAGAAACATTCGTTCTGCAGGTCACTTTGACCATCCGTGAAGGAAAACAGAGGCGTACATTAGAACTGTGTGGTAAGACTTTATGCTGAGTATAAAGTGAAATAGCAAAACATTCATTATGGGTTGGTTCAGGTTTATCTCATTAAGGCAACAAACGAAGCTGAAGGTCAAGGGATAAGTCCGTACTGCTGTAATGCTTTGTCAGAAACTGAACTGTAGCCTCCTGAACAAACAATCCTAGCGAGAAAATAGAAGACTATTTTTTTTTATAGAACAAAATTCCCCCAGGCCTTAATAGAACAAAATTCCTCCTGGCCTCGCTAAACAATGAAAATAGTGTCACTTCTATGGGCAGTTTGAATGATGGAGTCTTGGGCAATTTGTCTTGTTCCCTCAAGATACATACAGTAAGTTTTAGCTGATTTTAGCCTAAAAGTTTAACACAGCTAATAAGTTGTTTGAACTCCAACTTTCATGATCAAAACAAGACTGCCAACATATTTTTTTCATTTGAGGCCTCCACTAAAGATGCACCTGCCACATCCATGTCACCAGGGAAGATAGCAGACTTTTTGAGTTCTCAAAACCAGCCATGCACCCACCGCAGGGCTTGCATTTGCAGGAAGATGGTCCTTCACAAGAACTTATCCTATCTTCCGAAGAATGGAATTCAAAAATAAAGTCCCTCTCACAGCAGGGAGAGTGATAGAAGTAATAGACTAGTGGTGCTTAGTGACTGTGACACTGTCTGACACTGATTGATTAAGACGCTGAAAGTCTGGCTGTGATGCTGGGCTGTTAAGGATAAAAATAGCTGTCACTTCTCATTCATTCCCATCCATCACCAGCAGACAAGTATTGGATTTTGAAATAACAATGTCAGTTTCTCTCATGAATGACACACGCAAGTAATTGAAGTTTATGCAGTTACTTTGAAAATACTTTTAAAATTGCTAATCATTAAACAATTTTTGAAGGGTTTTTTTTTTCACGAGCCCCCAATGGCCATAGAACATATTCAGGGTGCCAGCCAACAAATTCCTGTCACTGAGTCAGTTGATAACTCCTTTCACAAAGGCCTTTCAAATTCAGGCCTCAATTAACCAGAAATTCCAAAGATTTCAAATGAGCTTTTTTGCGCATACTTCAAGTTAAGCATGCACTGAAGTATTACTTCAGATAGAAATGCTTTACTCCACTGGAGCCTATGTGCAAACTCTTCTAAGGATCATATTTTTTAATACAGTAACAGTCCCATTGACCTCGCAGTAGTAAGTACTACACTCAGCTGCAAATGTTTGTGGGATGGGCCACACATTGTGCAACAACATCATGTTTCAGTGCAATCTAACACACATCCTCAAGCAATGATCCTACTAGGTCACAATGAGATTCCTCATGACATTGCATGATGATGGCAGAAGACGCAATGTCATCTTGCCAAGTTAGTGAGCCAGGACCTGGTGATGCCTGGAACTAATTAATAGTCCACCAAGCTAAGGTTATAGGACACAAAAGATACACACTGGAAAATAAAAAATGATCTCACAAATTTCAGGATAGGTGATGGACAGAATCAAAAAGTCTGACTTTATAAAGGCATTTTCTTGTGGGTTTTGAAAACTGTTGCCATTATCATAAGATTAGAAGAGAGCAATAGAGGGCACCAAGGTCCTGATTCAACACGGTATTTAAAAACATGAATAGACTTGCTGACATCACTTAAGTACATGCATAACTTCAAGCACATAAGTGTCTTGCTGAATTGCAACCCTAGCATTGTTCATTGTTCTCTCTTCCGCTTAAGAGCCTTCCCCATTCCTTTCCAGCAGTGATCAGTCTCAATCCCTTGTAATAAAGATGATATGCGCAAATCCATTCTTAAGAATTACTTGACTTTTTAGGACACAGTTGCTGTTTGATCACTTTCGTCCCAGCTGCATTCAGCCCCAACCACCAACTTTCGCGCACGCGCGCTACATTGGCCCACCTTCTTCTACAAGTATGGATCAATATTATCAGCAAAGTAAGAGCAAAGCTGTTGAAATATCTGTGGTTTCAAGAAATGATCCATTTTCATGAAATGCAAGTAATTAGCAAAATTCAATAAAATTTAGATGGAACATCTAGTACATATTTTAAGCTATTTGAAACATGGAATTAATCAAAAATCCCCATCACCTCTGCCATGATGCCTACAAAGCCCCAATAAATTACAATTTTAAGAAGTGGTGAGCTGCGACTATTGCACAATAACTTGTTTAATTAACTGCTACTTCATACTCCCCACTTCTTTCCCTTTTGATTCATCTCATCTACCTGCTAGATCTTGTCAATCTAGATGATGAGCAAGTTAGGGCGTGGACAATGTTTTTACTTCATGCGTGTAAACGATCATGGAAGGAAAACACAAAAGGGACGTGAATGTAGCCAGAGTTAATTAATTATTTATTTGCAAAATAGCTTTTTGCAGCATTCACTCAGCTCAAATAGCTAGAATGTTTTCCACTTCAAAGAATGCAACCCTTTCATCTAGGCGAGCTTCGTGCATAAGTAAGGTATTTTTAGCAATCCATTTAATGAGTTGACATTGAAATGATTGTATTTCTGTTACAAAGAGCTATTATTTCCATAGAAGTGCAAAGAATTATTTCATGCTCCCACTGAAGTCAATGGAAGTTTTGTCACTGACTTCAGAAGAAGGAATATGCCATTAAAGCAAGTTGTCCTTTTTGCACACAAGAGGGCAGACAGAGATCAGGTTAAAGATGAAGGCATCTCACTGAGACTTCTTTAAATCTACATGAGAAATAAAAAACCCTCAAACAATCAAACCACCTTTCCACCTTGGAGGATGAAGTGGGATGGTGTCCTGATGGTTACTAGCCATTTTAGAAAGTTGGACTGGAATGTGCCAATAACATTCAAAGGGATGGACATATTATAAGACTAGTGGCGTTGTTTATTCAAGTGTTTGGAAAGGGAGAGTTTGTGGGATATAGAGTTTTGTTGGGGGCTGCTGAGGTGGTTAGCTGTCTTGTTTTTCCATTTGTTTTTGTAACTTATCTCAAAGCTTCAGATAAGCACTTTCCTATACTTTTATCAAGTTAAATTGATAATGAATCCCCACTCTGAATCCACCACAGATCAGTAATGACAAAAAGTCTATACTATCTGATGGCAGCCTCTGTGAACTATATTGGTAGTTTCATTCTTGTTTCTGCTGGACAACAGTCCATAGCACAAACCTGATACTACTAGTGACAATTGTAGTTTGCACCTGGGAGCTGGTGCCTTTCCCAACCTACTCTAAATTAAAGTCAGGTCTCTCTCCAGACAGCTCTACCTCCATTGTATTTCATCAGGGTAATGAGCTGCCTGCCTCAGTGAGTCAGCAAAATTTGCTTAACTGTATCCCAGCAGGTTTAACACCACCGTCTAATTGGCCGCCTTTCAGTCAAACATTGCCAGTCTGTCACAGCAACCTTGTTAGGAATCTAAGCAGATTGAACGGACTTGGAAAATGATCTGCTCCTCGGAGATGGTCTTGCTAGTGTAGAACTGAGATACCGTGGAAGGTGGAGAACGCTTGCATTGCCACTGCCTGTGTTGTGTTGTATCTCTCCTGTGGAGAGAGAAGAGCATCAACCTGGAGACTTTCACAAATACAGCTCCCTACAATATTATGTACCAAAAATGCTCCGGACTCCGACATTAGTGGGCACATTTTCTAGTGCCTAGCAAATGTCTGGGTCAAAAAGTGAAGAGTCCCTTATCCAATTTCACCTTCAGAATTTTAAGTAGACACATTGGGCCCAATTCTTGGCCCCAGTAAGGCTGCTTTTTGCTGTTCTGGGGCTCAAAGCAGCCATAATCTGGTGCATCTGGTTCTCTGAGGATTTCCCTGTATAGGGGGATTCCTTCCAGGGTGTAGAGCCAGCACGGCATCTATACATCACTACCCCTTTAGCCTCTAGTGAGAGAGGTGTTTCCAGTGCAAAGGAAGCTTGGATAGTGTGTCCCTATGCCCTTGTAATTCCCAACTGCTGGAATGACCCCTTGGGACCATGGGGATCCAAGCAACCTATGTAACAGTCTTGGGGTTCATTAAATAACAAACCAGTGAATGAGAAAGGAATACAAACTTGGATTAAAACAAACTGAAGAACATCTGTAGTGAGCTGCTGCATACAGCTATGTGGTGTTCCCAACTCCCACCTCCAGGGCACATCTCCAAATTCCTATGCTCATAATGCTGTCCCTTAGGAGGGAGCAGCTTTAAATTATAATCTTCTACAAACCTCTGCATACAGCCTGCTCTAATTAAGGCAAGAGACTGGCCTATCCCCACCCAGCTGCAGGATCAAGAAAATGTAATGGTGGCTTAAAGCCACCTTTGCTTCCTCCAGTTAGTCCTGCACTGAGCACAGCTTGTCTACACTACAGGTCCTGTCCCAGTGAAATTGAATCAAATAGGGATTTGGCAATCACCCAACTCTAAAGAAAAATGACTCAGGACTAGCCCTACCATTGCAAAATGTCATTTTGATCCTTATTTCCATCAGGACATCAGTTCTAAGGCTCTATGTAAATATTCTGCCATTGCATGGTGTTTGCCTTGTAGTTTACTGATCCATATAGCTAAAGAATTAGGATTTAAATGTTGTCTGCACCTTGTAAAATAAATCTGTGCCAATATTTGTGCTTACAGCACTAGAATAACCAGGTCAAAATAAAACAAAGAAACTATTGTTCAAGACATGGCATTCTCTTCTCTCTAATTCGGGCTGAAAGAGCAAGACAGGACTAGTAAATGTGCATAGCTTCTCAGGCATATGTAATCTAAAATAAGTAGCAAAAGATGATTGATATTAATTGCTTTTAATTGAAATGATATACTCCATATCTAAGATAATTTTCACTTGTAAATCATATACACCTTTTTATTCATTAAAGTTTCCCTGTATAAGCATTTATATATTAACACAGTTATAGCTGTACTTTATGTTAGAATGAAAAATCTACTACATCAATGACATTATGTTTTTTATAACTCTCGACTTTCTTTTAATCAATAACAACAGGTTATGAATCAAAGGGTTTTATATTATTTTGTTTATAGGCCATTAGAATAGGAAATGAGCTCTATAATCTTTAAGTACCTCACAGATAACATATGATGCTGATGATAACAAATGCACCAAAAGGTGATAGATAGTCTTTATAGTTGTCAAAAGTAGGGCTTCGTTGGCTGTATCTTTTTCCAGAGGAAATTCAGTTGAATTTAGACTAAGACATATCACTCCAACTCTCTTTATAAACTGACATTAATTTTTGGCTATGTGAACTGAAATACAGAAATTGCATATGTAAGAGAGGAAGTTTATTCATCTCATTGATCTTTGCACTAGTTAAGAATTAGGATTTTAATATGTGTGTGATAAATAAAGGGAGGAATAGTTCCCTTTGATGGACACCCAGCCAGTCAGTCAGTTTGGTAGCTGTGTTTTTGGTAGCTGTGTTTTACTTGCTTTACCTGTAAAGAAAAAAAAAGTGGGCACCTGACCAAGAGAGCCAGTGGGAAGGTAGAACTTTTTAAAATTGGGAAAGAATTTTGTTTGTTGTTCTCTGGGCTGGAGGGACAGAGCAGCCATGCTACAAGCAACTTAAGCCAGGTATCAGAAATTATCAGATCGTGCCTAGAACTATTTATCTGAACTCCAAATGTGTAAGTAGATTAGAATTTTTAGACAGACACAATTAGGATTTTTATTATTTTTTATTGGCTTGTGGACTTCTTTGTGTTAACCCCAGAAGTTTTTGTTTGTTTGTAGCCTTTAAGCTGACCCCACAAGAAAGCTGTTTTGGGTGCTTGATTTTTGGAATTGCTCTTTTAAAATCTAGCAAAAGCCTAAGTTCCATATGTATTTTCTTTCTTTTTGTTTTTAATAAAATTTACCTTTTTTAAGATCTGGATTGGATTTTTCTTGTCCTAAGACAGGAGTGGGCAAACTTTTTGGCCAGAGGGTAAGAGAAGGCTGTGCCTCCCCAAAGGGTAAGAGTAGGCTGTGCCTCCCCAAAAATCCTGGCCCCCACTCCTTCTTCACCCCTTCAGAACTCCCAACCCATCCACCTCCCCCCCACCACTCCTTTTCCCCTGTCCACCCACTCCCGGGACCCCCCACCCCTAGTCACCTCCCAACCCCCTGTCCAACCCCGCTTTCCCCATCCCCTGACCACCCCCCCAGAAACTCTGTCCCATCCAACCGCCCCCTGCTTCCTGTCCCCTGACTGCCCCTGACTACCCTTTATCCAACCCCCTCCCCCCACTCTCTGCCCCCTTACCATGCTGCTCAGAAGGGCAGGAACTTGCAGCCGCATGGCCCGACCTGAGCCAGCCCCGCCGCCCAGAGCCAGCCCCATGAGCTGAGGCTGCAGGGGATGGGGGACAGCAGGGGAGGTGCCAGAGGCTAGACTTCCCGACCGGGAGCTCAAAGGCAGGGCAGGACGATCCCACGGACTGGATGTGGTCCGCAGGCTGTAGTTTGCCCACCTCTGTCCTAACAGTTTTGTGCATGTTGTTTGATTAGCTGGTAACTACAACTAATTTCTTTTGTTTTCTTTCTCAGGTCTTCCCCAGAGAAGGGGTAAAAGAGCTTCAGGGTACCCCAAAGCAAGAAATTCCCAAGTGCTCCTTCCTGGATTCAAAGGGGGGGGGGGTTGCATTTGGGTAGTGGCAGCATTTATCTTGCCAAGGTCAAAGAAAAGCTGTGATCTTGGGAGTTTAATATAAGCCTGGAGTGGCAAGTATTAATTTTTAAAATCCTTGCAGGCCCCACTTCTAATTTTAAAAAGTTCTACCTTCTCATTGGCTCTTTTGGTCAGGTGCCCACTTTTTTTCCCCTTTAGTTGGGGGACTTTTTAACCGTTTACAGATACAGCAAGTAAAGAATAGCTACAAAGAGTTATTTTACAGCTAACTGGCTGGCTGGGTGTCCATCAAAGGGAGCTATCCTCTGTTTTATTTATCACAATATGTGTGATACATACTTTAATTAAAGAGGAACACAGAACTCTCCAAAGCCCAGATTTATGAGATACTCATCATTGAATTTTTGGCTTTTGAAGCTCTATCCTAAAAGCATTTTGTCCAACAGGCTTCTTCGTACTAGAAGAACCATATGGCATAATTGGATGCATGCAGTAAAAATCACCATTAAAGTAAAAATAGTCAGTTCTAACTATTTTAGTAATACTGAGGATGGAGACAAACAGAAGAGATGAGACACAAAGTATATGGATCTTAAATACACAAATTGATCATTAAGGATGAGTAGTGCAATTCCATTATTTCTTCCTAGATAAAATCATCATTTTCTCTCTCTCCTTCAGGGAATGTCTAGAAAGGAGTTAACAGCTGGGACCTTGACAGCAGAGAGAGAAGGGCATATGGGTGAAGGAACAGGTAAGTAATGGCTGAACTGCAAAGAGTGTGGGATAGCCATTGGAAGCATGGGGAAAAAAAATGATGTACAGCAATTGTATCCACATGAACGAAAGACCCCAGCAAACCTAGTCTATCTTGCAAGAGGACATTAGAGTTCATGGCAAAAGTGGGGCTAGCGTGCAGTGATGGGCTGTGCTGTATGTATACAACTATTTCAAATCAGATGAATTGTGATTTCTAAAATCACCATATACACCAGCCCTCAGCATAGTCATTCCCTGTTCTACAGTAAATATGCTTTGCCTTTTAACTATCAGACAAAGCTATTTTGATACGACATCACAGATTACACACACAAGATGAGTCTGATACCTTACACATGTGTTGGGCTTGACGTTGGAGCACACTGTGATTCTCAAGGAGCTGCTGATTTCCCCACTGCCAGGGAGTGAAAGGTTAAAGTCATTCTAGCAACACCAAACAGGAAGCTATGCAGAAAAAGCATTGCTGCTACACAAACTCACAGTGAATGTGATGCTAGGAGAATGTCTCCAAAATATTCTTGAAAATAACTAAATACAAAACATAAATCTTTCAGAAATAAACAACACATATCTAAAAGAGATCATGTTTTTGGTCTCACCTTATAGACTTTAAAAGTGGTGCAACAGACGTATAATGGATGACATATATTGACTGTCATAACTATTATCCACTACAACATTCCTGAAATGTTTCTTTCAACCTACATGTTTTATTCTAGTAAAGAGAATGCAGTAACTTCCAACACACTTTGGGTACATCTGGCTCATGGGAGTAGTTCCATTGACTTTAATAGAACTACTCACACGAATAAAGGCTAATAAATATTGATAGAGGTTTAAGAATCCATCCCAAAGAGGAATACAGATAAACATGTTCCTTGCTTGAAATGGCTTGGGACTTATCAAAGTAAGACCCAGATGTGTACAAAGTCTATGTATTTGGTAACATAGCTTATAGTGAGAAAAGTTATGGGCATGCTGGATAACATAAGAATGGGAATCCCATGTCTGAATACCCTAGTTAACAACCATATTAAATCAGAAATGTTTGGACAAGAATAAGAATAAATCTCTGGCTGGGAAGTTTCTGACAACGGGCTTAATTCTGAATGAAATTAAAAAGAAAACTTTCAGTTTACCCTCTCTTTTGTAGGTGTACTATTGGAACCCTTCATCTTCCAGGGAATTTCCTTGAGGTCTGCCTAGAACTGTCACAAATTCAACAAGCAGACAACTTCAAGAGTACACAAAATGCAATGGATACAGTGCTCAAGTGAACAGAGAGCCGTATCCAGCTCGTATAGCATAATTCAGCTGAGTCAAATGGAAAAATATGAACACTCATGAATGTCTTTCTTCTCAGTATTTTTTGCCAGATGGATATTGCCCCTTATTTATTGTGGCCCTGGGACTTTGCCCATTCTCCCCACAGATTAATACAAGCTCTAAAAATGCCCTAGTTTGCACTTTACATGCAGCTAATGTGAACCAATGACTCTTAAATGTATCAGTTTCATGAAAAGAAAAATAATGAATCCCTTTGCACTCTGAATAGTGTAGTTACATGAAATTTGTGCCATTACTGAAACACCGTTTTTACTAGCTAAGCTGTTATTTTGACTTGTGAAACCAAACATATTTCTCACCTTGAGAGGGGGGTAAGGAAATGTAAAGGAAGAACTCAGCTGTAATGCCACCTTCTCATTTTAATGGATAGCATACGTGGCTGCATTGCAAGACCACTAACCGCCCACTAAGAATCAGTTGTTTCTGCCTAGGTGGAGGCATCATCAGCACTGATCTGAATCTAGTCTGAATAAGCACTGGCTTATACCACACAGAGATACTGAGCCAAATTCATCCTTGGCGTAGCTCCATTGAATTGAGTAAAGTTACACTAGAGAGGACTTTGGCCCACCATAAGTGGTATTGGCACACACTTTATGAGCCTTCCTGAGTAAATGCCAAGGGATGAAGTCAAAAAAGGAGAGGAGGGGCAGGTGTGGGATATGCTTCCTGTGAAAAATGCTGCTGGAAGAGACCCATTGGTTAATTAATACCAAAATACTTTCTAATGTAGTAGTGCTGGCCACTGCTATAATCCGTGATGTCAGTGAAAGCAAGCAGCCAAGTATTTGCTTCTATGCTGTTCTGAGATTCGCAGTGCTACACTGGAAAAACTTGAAGATATTAGGCACTAAGTAATGAGAAAACTGTAAACCAACTCTCTTCACAGACCCATATTGCAACCAGCTTCAAGCTTCTGCTCTCCCTACATACAAAATCTCCCATTCACATCCTCCTTGCGGGCAACTCTTCGGGAGCCGTGTTCTGATTTGTTTCCCCATTGCCTCCATGTCCACACCATATCCCCACTCTGGGGGTGGGGAGCAAAGAGTGTGGAGGATAGATATCCTCTCAGATATCCACCAGGTTAGGAGGAGATCATGCAGACCTAGCTATGTAGCCCCGCACTTCTCCAGACTGATATATGCAGAGTTTATGTAAATATACATATGCCTACTCATGGCCTAGAGGGAAATCAAATATTTTCCATTTGCTCATGTCTGGGGGCAGACAAGTTCTGATAATCTCCCGACAGCTCCAGGTTGTGTCAGGACTCTTCTTCCGCTAAGAGCTTAACCTCTCTTCCTGACAAAGTACACTCTGTCTCTCACCACCCCTCCTGTTTGTTCCCTTCTGCCTCCTTCTCTGTCTGTTCCACTCCCCACAGCTCTCAGAGTCCCTCCTGCACATCTTTACCCCTCCCAATCCTCCATCAACCCACTCACAATGCCTGCACTAGAAATGCTACTACGGCTGTATCTTCTCTCCCTCCTGCTATGGTGCTCATGCTCCCCCTCATTGGTGCTGCATCTGTGATTGCCATTTCACTCATTCCCCCTTCCTCCACTGCTGCTCCTGTGCCTGGCTGTGAAAGATAGTAGCTGCACAGACCATCGGCTTAGGCACTTCAGTATACTAATCCTTCCCTCTCCAAATTCATGAATTTCCCTCATCTCATACAGTTCCAGCTCCACTCCCTTGATTCTTGTCCACCACTCCAGCCATACTCTCCCCTCCCCACCGCACCTGACCTAGCTCCCAGGTTCTCCTCACCCCCAGACTCTGAGTCAGGTTCCCCACAGGCAGAGCTAAGCAATCTGTTGCTGCTGTTGGAGGTGCAGAGTCTCCTTTCCTTCCCTGCTAGAGCCCTCCCCCTGACCTTTTCACTGCCGAGAAGATGGGCTAATGGCAGGGTGGGTGCTAATGGGCTGGCAGAGGAAGAAAGTCTCAGCCACTGGCCCAGCACCATGACAAGTAGTCTAAAGCTGCAGAGTACAATGGAGAGGCCAGGCAATGGCCTAAAAGTCATAGGCTTAATATCATACCAAGCAGAGTGGCTACTCCCTTGTTTCCATCTCCTTCTACACCCGTCTTGACCCCAGGAGCCTCAACCCCATGCTTTGCCCATGGCAGGGCTTCTGGGTACATGCAGGGCTCTATATAAGGCACGCTCTCTCTCTCTAATATAGCCTACTGCCAAGATATCTATGCACTCCATAAACTGCATATCAAGATAGCCCTGAACAAAATGGTGCTTTTACTTTGACTCTCTGTTTCCTTCCCAAGGGGTGGGGGAGAGTGGGGGACAACGTTCAAAAGTATTCAAATCCAGCTTAACAATTTCCTCTTCAGGTTCACCATCTGCATTCCCCTCTTTCAGTGCAAGTGGAAAAGAGTATCCAGCCTGTAGTGTGGGGATGGCTAAAAGTGCTTTAGTTTTGGGAAGAGGTAACAGCAATCTGCTACTAAATAGAGACCAGCAATGGAGTATTGAGCTGGCCATTCTTGAAGATGGGCACCCAGCAATCAGGGGTTCAGAGAGAGAGACCAGAAAAGCACTTGTGAGCTCAGATAACATGGAAGATCTTACTAATACACCAAGTATTAATAAAGTAAGAAAGAGATGGTATTAACAAGAACAAGTTCTAACAAAATCACATATGGCAAACCTTTTTCTGGAAGTTTATTCAGAAAGAATTTGTTACATGAGGATGAGATATTTCTAAGTAGCCTCAAGGAAAACCTTAAGACAATCATTTTAACTGAATTAGACTGACTATATATTTTTATTCATCATAATTATAGTGGTTAATTATGTTTCTCTTTTATAGATATTGGATACTTTAACATACAAGATATTATCCTTCTGGTTTTTCATGCATTTTTGTTTGTGTTATTAAGCTAAAGGAGGAGGCAATTAAATCATGAATAAATGAACATGTACAGCATTTAGAAATAAATTGTTACCGTCCTGTAGTCCACTCCATGAATTCCAAGTCAATATCAGCTAACTCCTGTCTCTGCGCAAGTACCCTAATCCCATTTCTTCCTGAATGGGTATTTTAAGGCAGCACAGCTCCCTGTCATCTTCTGCAATATCAGCAGCAAGCTGGTCTGTCTAACAAACAGTACTTTTGCTTTGGATTTCTCTCTCTGAGGCTATGAACAGTGTTTTGCCAGCAGTTACACATTACCACACAGCTCTTTCTAAGGAAGCACCTTTATTCTTAAGGTAAAAGCATTAAAGAGAATACGTATAAAAACACAATTAAAGCTCCTATACTCAATGCTAAAAGCTTACCAAAGGTGATCAGCCAATCTGATGGGGCCCCAGTAGGCTCAAGTCTATCCAATCCTTCTGCAAAGGTTCTCAACCAGGGGTACGTGTACCCCTGGGAGTACTCAGAGGTCTTCCAGGGGATACTCATCTAATTCAGTGTTTCTCAACCTGTGGGGGTCACAGTCCCTTGGGGGCTAAGGGACAGGTTTAGGGTGGGGGGGTCATAAGTGCCAGGCCGGTGTCAGGGGTTGGCAAGCAGGGCAATGTCTGATGCTCCATGCCATAGGGGGTGCTGCAAAGCTAAGTTACATGCTTCAGCCCCAAGCGGTGGGGCTCAGGCGAAAAACAGGCTCGGGTCTCATACTCACGTCAGTCAGGAAAGGTGGAGAACCACAGCTTTAAAAATACTGAATGTGTTTTGAGAACCGCTCGTGTGAATTCAATGGTCACGAAAAGTCCATCCATTTATATGGCCCACATTTCCCTAGCCTCACAGTAAGTAATGGAGGAGGTAGGAAAGTATTACTAGTCCCCATTTTGTGGATGGGGGCCTGAGGCCATTGTTTCCAGTGGGAGCTGCTGAGCAATGAGCACTCTTGAAAAGCTGAGCACTTTGTTCGGTTTCCTAAATGGGAGTGGAGATCTTCTGAAAATACAGCCACAGGTGACCAGCCTAAGATCACACAGGAAGTCTGTGGAAGACTGAACCCAGTTCTCCTGAGCACCAGTCTCTCTGGTTTGATAATCCCGGAGACTGAAATCCTCTGTCTACAGTATAGGTAGATCACTCACTACCTTATCAATGTGCCTTGACCATGATGTATAGGGTCAACACCTGAAGGAGAGATGTGACCTGAGAACCTCTTAATACCAACTAACAAGGGAGTGCAAAGGTGTTACAGGAATCTACTGAGTTTGGTGTGTACATTCTAGTTCACCAGAGAATGTTGTATGTAGTTAAAAGCCAGCATCACACTGGACATCAGTAGCATTGCAAATGTATATGAAGATGTTGTGTAAGAAGTTTATGTACATATATTGAACAATTGGTCTTAAAATCTGTATCGGGGCTCCAGCAAAAGTCAAAAACAGTTTTTTTGACAAGGGTCAAGGGATGTTCAGCCATCAATCTGTTTACAGGTCACTTAAATATTGTCTCATTTACTATGGGTCTCCTATCACCAATCTTGACTGCATGCAAGTGAAGTACTGTAATAATTTCAGAAAGAAGCTATCAGGAAGGGAAAAACACCAGAAGAGAATCTTGTCTTAAGGCACACTTGACTATATTTGCGGGGAGAGAAGACAACTGGGCATCCCTCACCTAGGAAGTAAAGGCACAGTGAATTTGCATCATGAAAGTGGGATCTCAACATACTTGGCTGAAAGTGCTAGAGAGAGCTTTGCGTGAGATCAGCTTCTTTAGCCAAGAGAGTAACTTGTAAGAGTACGTTAAACCCCTAGAAAGCGAGTTGAGATTTTGTTTTGTATATAACCATTTGTCCCCAAGAGTGTTACTCACTGT
Organism: Dermatemys mawii; assembly: GCA_007922305.1. NCBI lineage: Eukaryota > Metazoa > Chordata > Testudines > Dermatemydidae > Dermatemys > Dermatemys mawii. The sequence goes on from ML677379.1 coordinate 2,737,326, forward strand.
CACTTGAACTTTGATCCTAGGCTTATTCTTGTTTTCACTATAAATATAATCCACATGCGGTGGTGGTAGGCGAAGGGATGGTCCTGAGTAGAATCTTAACAGCTGGTGTGTACTGTTCCTTTGGGAGCAGCAGGTGTGGTAAATCCTATGAGTGTTCGGTGGATAAAGGACTAGATGCTGCAGTCAATGCTCTGAGGACTGAAGGCTGGCGAGTGCCTATTACTACCTGTACAGAGACAGCGAACTCTGGAAGGCTGGGCTTGTGCTGCTAGAGGCTGGTGGTTTCAGGGAGCTGATCCATAGCAGGCACAGAAAAGAATACTTCATGCTAAGGGCAGGTAGGTGGTGGTGAGTTGCCTTACAACTCTAGGCCTTAGGGAGCCTCATGAGATTACAAATTCTCTGTACTATTTTCTCAATCTCTGAAGGACACAGTATCATGCTCAATTTATCTTCAGTCCATGCCATTTTGAAAAACCCTAATCTACAACATATTAGTTATCCCTGATAGCATGCAGGTTTATTTTTTTTCTTTTTGGCATGCTCTACGGGATTACTGAGTTGAATCAATAACTGCAACAGGTTCATTAATGCAGGTCTACGTAGTAATTGATAGTAATAAATCTCCTGGCATCTGCAGTGGTCTGTGCCTGGGTATCTTGAGAAAGAGCATTTAATTGCAGTCTGTATTTTTATTAATCTCCCCAAAGATTTTATATGCTTGTCAGGTCAGAAAGCAGGCGAGAAGCAATTTATAGCACTACCCAAGCAAAGGATAATCTAGACATGTCTGTGGACATTACTTGGCAAGAAAAAGTTTTCACTCTCTATATCTCAGTGCCAATGCCCAAGATACCATCAAGGGATAACATTCAGCAATCAAGAGAACTTGGATTAAGCTCGGGGCAACATTCCTAGGCTAACACAAATGGTTAATCTATTACTGCTGTGGATGGTCCCATTTTGCATATACTCAAACTCACATCTTCAATCAGGAAGCTGATGAATCCAAAGATGAGGATTACTGTTTTCTGAAACAAATACAGTACATTACTTTGCATGGTGACACAAATGTGATAACCATACAGATTTCTTCATTTACAACTTGGACTGAGGTTACACTTACAAGATTATAGTGGTATTGGTTATAGCAGTCCCCTTATACAGTAATATGTATAGCGCTATTGTATGTCCACACTCAGACGCGCCAGCAGTATAGCATGGCCACATTTGGGGCACTTAATGCGGCATTAAGAGCAGCGCATTAGGGCAGGTATCCCAGCATTCAGCTGGGTGCAACGTGCTTTTTAAACGAGGGGGGTTAGGGGGGACGCGTTGTGTGTATGTGGAGGGAGAGAGACAGTGGTTTTTCCGTTCTTCTGAAAGCCTGTCAGCGAGCCTCCGTTAACAGAAGGCTTTGTTTTCACACAGGCTCCCTCCTTAAACATTTGCATTGCTTATCTGCCGAGTTAAGAGAGAAACTCCTAAGAGGTATTTCCGCATTCCTCCAGCCGAGTTCAAAACAAAGGGAAGAGACGTCAATTGCCTTAAATGGCTCTAGGCATCTCAAGAGATCACTTGTAGCGCAGTGGGTGTCCACATTCTTGCTGTAGCGCTACAGCGGCTGTGCTGCAGCCCTTATTCCCCATGCGGAGGTGGATTACGAGGAGCGCTATAACTCAGCGGTTATAGTGCTCTACGTGCCTTGCCAGTGTGGACGGGGAGGAGCTTATAACGCTCGTGGGGGCTTTATAGCTCTATAAAGTGCCAGTGTAACCAAGCCCTTGATCTTAGCCAGTGCAGCCATGGCTCTGCTCTGCTGACAGCTGCAATAGGGCACAGTGACAGAGCCATGCAGGAGTAAGCAGTCTATGCTGAGACATTTAGGTACTTTAAGATGCTAAGATATACTCAAATAATCATTGATAAAAATGTAGGCTTGTGCACATTGTACAGATTTTTTCATCCTTACATAAATTTGTTTAGAAAATAACCCAATGAAGAGTTCACGGATTCAATACATTTTCAATTCCTCTTCGAATGAATCATTTGATCAGTTTCTATCATTAACTTCCTTCTATCTCAATCCCCAACATTTTGCATACTTTCTATCTTCACTTATCAAGTTTCAGCCCATTATCATTTGTACTCAAATATCTCCACTGCATTTAAGAGCTGCAGGATTAGTACATATTGAAAAATGTATATGGGGCACTTTGTTTCTGAAGTCTTTTCAATGTTCACACTCAGGTGATTCTTGAGATTTTTTCTTTCCTTATATCGGTAATTTTCCAATTAATAAAATACATTATATTGAAGTGGATTTGTGTAATTTATGTACTTAATTTTACTTTAAAAATAAACTTTGATAGCATTCAATACTCTGGACATCATATAAATTCAAATATAGCCCACGTGAATATTCATCCCAACTTGATAGATAAATAAATACTCATCAGCAAATAAAAAGGAAAGTAAAATAAACCCCCAGCTCATCCTTACCCCAAAAGTCTGTAAGAAAAAGATGGATTTTGCAGTATTTCTGAAAGAGTAATACATTCAGGCACTGACAGGTCAAGGGGAGGAGTATGAATTTAAGAGTCAGTGAACCTTCCCAGAGAATCCTCTGCTAACTGCTCCCACCTGTTAACAGAGAAGGTACTCCTGCTCTGTCTCCACTCATCTCATCTGTAGCAGTATGGCAGCAGGATAAAAAGATGATCACTCAAGTAACCAGCTTCCAAATCATTTAGGACTTTTAGGTTAACACCAACACCTTCCGTTCTGCCTGGAAATTGGTTTTTATGTGCTTGCAGCAGGAAACTCCATTTATGGGACCTGATTCTCAGGGCTTGTCTACACAGGAAATTACTAATTACTAATTACACTTATATAGTTAAGTCAGTATAAACCCACTATAGATGCTCTATTCTGGTATATGACAGGCTTTCTGGAGTTTAGCTTATGCCCCTTGTCAAGCAACATAAGCTAAAATAAAACAAAGGCATTCTTCTCTGCAGAGCTGATCTGGCCACCTCACCGCAGTATCCAAGCACTGTGTCATCTTTAATGTAGTTATTCTCACAACACCTCTGGGAGGCAAGGCAAGGCATTACTTAAAATGGCAAACTTAGACCCAGAAAGACTAAATAACTGGTCCAAGGTCACACAGGAAGCCTGTGGCCAAGCACGGAATTAAATCCAAGTCTCCCAAGTCCTAGCTAGTGCCCCAACACTGAACCATCTTTCCTCTATGCCAGGAGAGGAGTTTCTATACTGGTATATTTATACCAGTTTACTTGAACACCTTCCCTTATAGATGGGTAAATTATACCAGTATATGAGCCCTCATTTACACAGATGCTGCATCATTCTGGCATCCATCATTCTGGCAAAGTAAAAGGGACCTTAAAGTGAGTGTACATATAATTAATGCCTACTTTAGTTCTTTTTTACAAGGCCAAAGGATGTATAATAGCCTTAGCATCAGTGACAATCAGGCCCAATAAGTGGACTACCATCTTTTTCATCAGCTTGCATTTCTGAGTTATCTCAAAGCATGGCTCCGTGGAGCATGCAATATAGCAATCTAGAGGTGACAAAGGCATGCATAATTAGAGTGACCAAACAGAAAGTGTGAAAAATCAGGAGTGGGGTGAGGGGTAATAGGAGGCTATATAAGAAAAAGACCCCAAAACTGGTCCCTATAAAATCAGGACATCTGGTGCCTGATTTTATAGGCCCTATGTGCCTGTTCCACTATGATGTAGATCTAGCCATAATTGTGGCTAGATCTACATCACAGTGGAACAGGCACATAGGAAAAAAACACATGCTCTTGGATACAGTTGCTCCCTGGGAATCCAGGAGGAGCCCAGGAGCTAACATGCTTGAGCTGCACACCTGTGTTACAAATGGCAGCCACATTTGGCAGCAAAAATTCCACCAACTCTTCCAGCATCTCCACACAAGGCAGCAGAATTACATTGCTCTGTTTTAAGATGCAGCCAGCTAGTCTTCATCCAACCTCCCCAGTTCATACAGACAATATTGTTCCTTACTACTGCTCCAGCTACGTTTAGATGTGAGGGACAGGTATGATTTCAGATTTATTTTGCCCACTTGTATGCCACATTGTAATGACTTAATGCCAAAATCATGGCTTAGTCCAGTCAGAATGAGACTCCTTTAAGCATCATATAGAACTACAACACACACAGAGAGAGTTCTAACTGTGAGGTTCATGAGTGAATCATTTCAGCCAGATCAAACATTATTTATTTCCGCTTTCAATTTGCAATGTGGATTCTATTCTACTTAGGCTTTCACGGGCTAGAACCCACTTTATCAGATGCATGAAGTGGAAAATATGGGAACAGGTATAAATACATGAAAGGATGCCATAGCAAGTGTGAGGTCAGTATAACGAGACATCTTTGGTATCCTGCTGTTAAGTGAATTGGCTTGTTAGACTGACCTCATACTTCGTAAGGCAACTCCCATCCTTTCATGTATTTATACCTGCTCCTTTATTTTCCAGTCCATGCCTCTGATGAAGTGGGTTCTAGCCCATGAAAGCTTATGCCCAAATACATTTGTTAGTGTCTAATGTGCCACAAGGACTCTTCTTTGTTTTTGCTGAGACAGACTAACATGGCTACCCCTCTGAAATCTCTTCTACATAGATTCTTCAGGTATCTGAGTGCCTTCCAACAGCACATTAAGCAACATGACTATACATCCGTCAAGTATTGTTTATAAACCCAGGACCACTGCTAACCACCCACCCCAATAGCTTAAGCACATTGTTTCCCAGAATTTCAGGCTTGTAGGTGCCCTGGGTTTACAGTTTAACTCTTCAGGGGCACATGACATATGAAGCAAACAAGCAGATGCACAAACTGACTTTGCTAAGATTTCTACACACAGTTACTCTTTACTTAGATAGCATAGAAAATATACAGAACAAAAAATAATCAAATTCTACATACATATCCCTTCCTCAGTTTCCTCCACAGCATAAGGAGTCTAACTTCACTTCCCCGTGTATGGAGCCTCATTTTGTTGATATCTACCACTTATTTCTAACAGTGAAAACAAAAACAATTTGATTGTCACAAGACAATGGATGGAAATACCCAGGGGGCATGCCTTCCCTTGACTGACACTAATTAAAGACAATGAGGAATTCAGTTGATTGTTTTAGAATCTTTAAAATGTTATACAATTAAAGCCGATTTTAAATTGTTTATTGTGCCTGCTAGCAGCTCGTTACCTGACAGTGTGGCTGGGACAAATGAACTAGTTAAAGTTAAACCATTTTCTTTTACCAATTGCAATTTTTTAAAATGAGTCTTCAACTTGTGCAATTGGTGTTAAAAATATATGTCTAACTTTATTTACTTTCCTTCTTACATGGTTTAATTTGCCCTGTTATCATTATCCTATCTAGAAAACTGAACAGGATGCTCCATTTGATTATCACACAGAGCTATTTTTCATTTGCCACCTTGCTCATAAACTACACCAAGCCTACCCCCAGAGCTACAGTGCTCAAAGCAGCCCAGTTATTTTTGATCTTTTGCTGTTTTATATGCTTTTCTTTTCTAAATAGTAATATTGCACCAGTTTCATTTCTGGTATGCTTTCAATGATTTCAGCAGAGCTATACCAGAGATGAATCTGGCTCAGTGTTTAACATTTATATAGCCTTTTTCGTCCCATAATATCTAAAGCTGCACAAACTTTATAGATGTAAGAATCATGTTACCAGTCTCTGAAATGTGCTACCACTTGGACTGGAATGCACAGCTGTTGAATAATGCACAGCAATACTACCAATACTGCCATACCAACAAGAACATGGCATCCATCTGATCCTGCAGAGGGAAGGTTAGTAAGGAAGAATATAATTACATGGACTGGAATTTAGTTATGTCACCTGTGTTAACATCCTGGCTGTTATGAAAAGCAACATGGAAATCTTTAAATCATTAAGACTTCACTTTTATGTATCAAGGTATAAATATTGTTTGCTGTTTTTCCCATTAGATGTTCATTGATAGGTGAACAAACCAATAGTTGCATAATGGGAGTGTTTCCTGAGTAAGCGCATAAAGGCCTCTCTTCTGCACTCATTTTAGTGATGCCAATGCAGACTGGCATAACAGTGAAACAACCATAGTGCCCAGAGCCCTTTAGTATATATACTGTATGTATCTTGAGATTATTTGGGTGACATTCAAATAAATGCTCTTATTTCCAGGAGATTCCAAAACCCAGGCTTAATTTGACTTCAAAAATCATCTTTCATCAAATGTCAAAACTAAAATGCAAGAGTGAGGAAGATGCCTGCAGCTTATTGAAAAATGTATTTATGAAATGAAATCAAATGACAGGGAAAACATTCCAGCTGTTCCTAAGCCAGCAAACACCTACGGTCACAATGCTTGGAGTCTCTGTACTGTTGGACTAGTCATACCAGCCATACCTTTCGATGGGAAACTTAAAACCTCCAAGTGATTGTGGCAAGCTTCTGGATCTTTGCCACTCAACACTGAGTATTCTTGGCAAGGATGATAAGGGCATTTGTCCCATATAAGAAGAAATCCAGAAACTGGGCTGTGTCTGCATTTTGCAAGCCAGGCAGTTCTGCCAAAACTCACACAACAGACAACTGAGGGGAAAATCTCCCAAAACATAAGCAACAACCTAGAGTTATGATTATTTCTGGCTGGTCGCTATCAGAAAGTATCATTATAAAGCAATGATGATAGGCAGCAACCATAACACAACTGATGAAAGATTTACAATCATGTATGATACGTAAGACTAAAACTTGGCATATGTACAAACCCTTAACACACAAACAGTGCTGTTAGGAGAATCCACATCTTATATTTGTCTTATTTTATACCAAACAAAATAATTACAATTTTTCTTCCTTACATTCTCAGCATCTTAGAGGACAGGTGTTTATGCCACAATAATTAATAAATTAAGATGATCAGACACAGTAGTTTGTTTCTCGAAGCCATAGGATACAGCATGATTATTTATTTTTAAATAAGTATATTCTTAAATACAGGGATAAACAGTTAGGGGCTGATGTTCATTTGGTGTAAGTTTGCATAACTCCATGATTTCAGAGGAGCTAGATTAGTTTATATTACCTTAGGATCAGACCTTTAGGATCCAGAATTGCTATCTATGAATTTACCAAGGGAGTGAATACATCAGCAATCCAATTATTTGGGTGTTAAAATTAAAAAAAACTTGAGAGTTCTTACCATGGGTTCTGTTCCAAACATATGGATGTCATAAGTTACCTGATCTGACTATTCAGTTAAAGATCCAAGAAAAATATATGACTCCTGGAAGAAAGACATAGACCCCTTACCCGATTCCATGGCAATCAGCATATGACATGACTGGTTTTGTGAAGATATTTGAACTGTTTCTTTAAAACTATAATGGGAAACTAGGCAGAAGGGAGGCAGAAACTCTAATCTGAGGATGGGGGGACGGGGCAGAGAAAAGAGAGTGTAACGTTGTAGAGATAATACTATTTTCTTTAATCAAATAATCAGATACTCAGCTGGGAGTTAAAGGGAAAATAATGGTACACCTTCACTCTGATACAGTGTAGGCAGCAATATGTTCCATGAATGTAGCATTCAGGTCAGTAACAAAAACAAAAGTCCAATCAGCAGGCAGGATTAGGACAATATATATTCCAGTTAAAAACTGGTCTTGGATTTTCTCGTTCCAAGACTTCTAGTGTCAGTGCAGAACATCTCTCTTTTAACTGCTCCTTTAGCTTTTTGTGACTAGGTTAGGCAGCAAATACTTTCCTTACAGCTGAACCTAAAATGCCCCCTCCATAGCACCAGGCTGCCAGCTCTGATCACCATTAAAAAAAAAATAAAAATCTATGTTTCTCAAACCAGGCTTAGAACTTACCATAATGGTTCTCTCAAACACTGCATGGTGGTTGAGGGAGATGGACATTACTGTTGTGGTTATTACCATTGCCCAGTGGGTTCCCTTTGTGGCTTATAGCAAATACACTGTATAAGGATCCAAGTAGAAAATCAAGTAGCCTTCCCACTAAAAATCAAAGTAAAGAATATTTTGGTTAAAAAAAAAAACCCAAACAAGAAAACCTCTACATTTTGGTTATTTCCTCTTCCGAACTCTGAGTAAGAATCAAAATGTTCTGCTTTAACCAAAATACAAACAAAATTATTTTTAGAAAAATCATTGGAATTGTGGAAAATATAAATTGCCCTTTATTAGTGATTTCCAAGCACTCACAGTCAGCAATGCACTCTGAAGAGCAGCTGCATTCCCAAGTAGCATGCTGTACAATTTAAAGCCATGGCACAACTTTTAAAATGTTATTCTTCTGATTCTCCACTGCCAACACAATGGTGCTGCCAGCAGACTTGTGACCTGCCAGCTCTGATGCCATGCCCAGTGCATCAAGGGAAGAACAGTTTGATGGGCTCTCTGGTATGTCTCCCAGCTGTCCCACCAGTGACATTCTGAGGGGACAAAGAAGGCAAAACAGAAAGCCCCTTGACAATCTGAGGAAGAACTAGATATCCTGGGACGAGCTGCAACAGATGAGGAAGGAATGAGAGCTGCAGATGAAGAAGAAGAAGAGAGGAAAGACTAAGGTTGCAGATGAAGATGGTGAAGACTACAGGGGGAATTCACAAGAGGATGAGATGAGAAAGAAAGGCTGTGGCTGGAGTCAGAGAACCTGAGGTGCCATAATATTGGCTCTCAACCTTTCCAGACAACTGTACCCCTTTCAGGAGCCTTGATCTGTCTTGCATACCCTCAAGTTTCACCTCACTTAAAAACTACTTGCTTACAAAAATCAGACATAAAAATACAAAAGTATCACAGCACACAATTACTGAAACATTGCTGACTTTCTGATTTTTACCATGTAATTATAAAATAAATTTATTGGAATATAAACATTGTACTTACATTTCAGTGTATAGTATATAGAACAATATAAACAAGGCTTTGTATAAATTTATAGTGTGTATTGACTTCACTAATGCTTTTTATGTAGCCTGTTGTAAAATTAAGTAAATATCTAGCTGAGTTGATGTCCCCTCTGGAAGATCTCTGTGTACTACAGTGGTTCTCAACCCTGGGTAAGAGATCTATGAGACTGACTGCACCAGCTCCTTTAGGCCCTGCCTTCCCCCAAACAGGACTACCTTCCATCCATCATAATCACCGCACTGACCCCTTTGCATCACTCCTGTGGTATGAAGGAGTCTGTAAAGTGCCTCTGAGGATTTCTGCAGCATGGCTACCATAGAGATGACATGCCTCATCTTATGTCACCCTTCCCTGGCTCCATCAGCATAGCCGGTGTGCTGAGGATGCAGCCACAACATACTATATTTCAGGCGTCCACACCCAGCACAAAAAGCCCCAGGTAGACTATGACAAATCAGCAGTTTAGAGCTACCGTAAGGCTTCCTGGAATCCTTGGCTGGCACAAAGCTGACATAGCCAGCTGCATATTAGCTTCCTGGCCCCCAAAAGTAGTTGCGTGTGAGATGCAGAGTGGAATACACTATGTGACAGCCCTCCTTACTCAGCTAATTGCTTGTGTGAGGCCACTACAAGCTAGTGGATGTCACAACAGTCATTAGACTACTCCAGTTTGCTTGGGGGAGGGGTGGGGGGGCAAGATGGTTTACCTCCCAGCCTGCCCCAGGGTCAGGAGACACAAAAAGGTGGCTTAGCATTAGCTCTGTCTCCCCACCCCTACCTCTCAGCTACACCTATGGAATAACTGAGATACATGTCCTAGAAGAATAAAAGATAACAATGGAGCTGATGCACTTTGAAGGATTATTATGCAACTGCTTATGCAAAAGATGTAGAGATTTGAGGAGAAAATGGGCCTAATGTGCTATGCCACTGAAACTGAAGTGACTGACTCAGGCCCTTCAATGTCTGCTTTAAATTGAATGGCTCTGTAATAGAACATGTACTGAAAGTGGGAGAAGAAGGGTGTATACTCAGGCCCCAGACTCCTTTATATACATTGAGCCTGATTCACCATTGCTGGACCCTCCTCTTGGTCACACTTTGGGTTGCGAAAGTACCACTAAAGGAGGAAACAGTGAGGCATATCCAAGCTCCCTTTCCTGGGCTCAGGGAGAAAAACAGAAGCTCTGCATCTGACACACAATATTGTTATTCTCCAGGACATCACCACAGAGATACAGTAGCCAGGGCATTTTCTTACCTTATAGGGGCACTCTATTCAAGAAAAAATCACCTCCAATGTCTAGGGTACTTTCTGGTTCCAGAACAAGCTGGCAGAACCTGCTTGCTATTAGGAGTTTCCATTTTTAATCACATGGTAGAACCTGGGGGAGGGCCTAAATCAGCCCCTTAGGTGATGTCTAAACAGCAATGTAAGTATAGGGTTAGTGAGACTTCAGTCAGCTAAGCCATGTCAGGGAACCATGGCTTTGAGCATCTACATTGCATTTTAACCCCAAAGTTAAGAATTTTCTGACCCATGCTCAAACCAAGGGCTCTGGCATTCACAGTGCAGGACACAGCTCCAAGACTAAGTAAGGGTATCCTAAAGTGCCTAGCACCTGCCTTCCAGTGTTGACACTCTAGCCCTAGGAACATGATGGGAAAACTTTACTGCCCACTCTGTTTCCTAACTGTGGTGGTGCTATTGATGGGACTCAGGTGTCCATAAAGAGCCCATGAGTATATAAACAGCCTAATTAGCTGCTTTGGTAGCTATCTTGGTAGAATTGCTGCAGCTGGAGAAGGCTGTATATGAACTACCATCTAAGCTGAGAATTGGGGTCTCCAGCTTTGTGTCAGTGGCAGGAAAATGCCCATGAGCCCCTGTTCTGAGGATAATTAGGACAGTCAGCTCCAGGGCTGTCAAACTATTAAAAGTTTGCAATTCTTAATTTTCAAAAGGAGAAGGTCTGTGAAGGTGTTTTTGTTTGATTGTTTTTCCATTTATTTTTGTGTGTTTGTTTTGGAGTTTGACATAGAATGACAGAACACACACACATGCGTACTGTTGTCTTGGGGTGCAGTGTACTTCAGTACCCCAGGGGAATCCCTTATCCCTGCCCCCACCACACTCTGGGAGATTGCAGGGAAGTTTTGGGGCTGGCTCCCACTCACAACCCTCACAGTACAGGCAGCCCCAGGGAGGGCTGGGTAAAAGGAATGGGAGCAGAGCAGGGACTAAGTGTCACTCTGCAGGGATAGGGAGCAGCAGAGCCCTTGATTTAGCATGGCTGAGGAATGATGCCCCAATACCCTAGCAGTCAGGAGCCACTTCCCACCTTTCAGCTCTGCTCCAGGCAAGCTCTGTGCAGCAGTGAGGAGGAGCTGGAGCAAGAAGAGGGAGCATGCTTAGCGATTCAGTAATGATACTTTCTGCTGCTGCATTGGCTGCCTGCAGTGCTGCTCCTCTGCTATTGAGAACTCTAGGATATATCAGGAGCACACCTGGGGACCCGAGTCAAGCCAGAGCTGCGTGCACACAGCAAAGCAATAGGGCTTAGATCCTACATCCCAGTTGAACATGTGCTCGGACCCTCCAGCCCTGCAGCGTCCTGGGACCAAGCCCTAGGTTACAACAGTTGGTTTGTGGGCATAAGTAAGGTTTGAATTGGGCCCGGGCTCAACCCTGGGCTCATAGTGCTATGTAGACATCCCCAATGTGGCCTAAACTCAGCACTGCAACCTCCCGTTGCAATAAATGGCAAACTGCAAAACCATTTTTCTTGCTCTTTTCTTCTGCTTTCTCTACTTTTCTTCAGTGGAACCTAGTTTTGGCATCCTCTGCCTTCCTGCTGGCCTTGAGAAGGCTAAAGTAGTATACTACTTTTAATAAAAATACCAAAGGTCCTGATTCAGGAAGCACTAACACACCTGCTTAAGTATGCCTGCGAGTTATCCACCTCTGACGTGCACAAAACTGAGACATCTAGGCTGACCCTAAATCCATAAAACTGGACAGCTGACAGTGTGTGCTGAGCACCCTCGCAGATTTTCCAGGGCAGCTATCACAAAAAGAGGGTACAAGACTGGGAAAACCTGGACAGGTGACAGTTCTAGTTGGCCTATGTTACTTCATGCACAAAGATAAGCATAGGCATGTTTGTAAGATCAGCCACTTAAAAGCCATTGGTCCTGGAGCATGGACAAGAGGAGGAGAATGATAGGCTGAAGCACCAGGAAAGCAGAACCAGGAACTGGAAAACTGGAGCCCAGTCACATGGCAGTTGAGTTCAGGTTATGACTCCAAAATGGCTGCAGTACCCGTACACAAGCTAAAATGACGAAGGTTTGCTGTTCTTGATTCAGTACTCCCCCTTGCATTTAAGGTATCAGTGCTACTGTATGTATTGGTAAGTTTGTGATCACAAGAGATTGTTACATCCTAAGTGGTAAAACTATCAATGTAATACGTCACTTATATGGCATTAGTCATGAAGGATGATCCAAAACAAACAAACAAAGAAATCCATGGGTTTGATACCAGCTTTTGTTGGCGGCACTGTCACAGTATACAGCAGGGAGCATTGTTTTAAGTCAAAGCAATTTAAATTATAGATTTTAGTGATGATTTAAATCAACAATTTAAGTTGTGTTCTTTTTGTTTCCTTTAGTTTTATTCCTTTTAGTTAGTTTCTTTGAAAAAGATTTTTTACACTACATTCAGTGGTTCTTTCTGCTAATAAGGAGAAACTATATATGTATTTACATAAGCAATTGTATAGATTAATTTACATTTATTCAGATTATTAATTTTAATCTATTATTATTTTAGAAAATGGTGAATTATACGTTTTATATTTACCAATTTTTTTACTTATGATTTATATCAAGCTCTATTTGGATGGAAATTCATATGTAATTGAAAATGCGCAAAATCAGCATTTTTAAAATTTAGTAAATAAATACCTTCAGTGTGTGATAGAAACAAGGAAAAAATGGATCAAGCAGTTTAGCAAAACATGTTTTGCATTTAAAATTAACTTACTAAACAACGGAAGTCTTAGCTGCATGTAGTGAATTGAACTGATTGTTTCTGGTCACTATGTCTTTCAAGATTTTAGAAGTAATAGATCTCAGCCTCTCATGCCACCTTTTCACTCATACGTTCACAGAGGGAAACAATCTCTCATGCTTTTAAAACTCCCAGCTGCTTTCTTAACTTTGAATGAATTATTCATTGAACTCAACTAGTTGAATAAACTGAAATGAAGAAAATACTCTCCCTGCACCTGCAGAAGAGCCTATTGCTGTCAAAACCTGGTTTTGCATTTCAACATACTCTCGTTCCAGTTGCTTAGCATGTAATTTCTTCCAGTTCAGTGGTCTGACTTTCTCTGAAACTCGGCACCAAGCATATACTGTATGCTTACTATTTTTTGTGTATAAGTTTAGACCTTAATATAGGTTGTCAATTTCAATTTTAAATGTTTTTTTAAAAATAAAACTAGTTTGTATTTAAAGACAAAACTAGGTCATGAACCTAGGACTGAAAATGAAATGAATGGGGCTGTGTGTAGGTGCAGACATCCATTTATGCTGAGTCAATTACAGCAGTTGGGGACTGAATGAGAAAGGAGCAAGTGACTCACATGTGAAGTATTAACCCTTACGACACTGTGCCTATTGCTGAGAACTAACAGGGACCATATTTCCCTCTCCCCCTCCCTCAAGTAGAGTTAAGTGGCTATTTAGGTTGCTTTAGAAAAATTAAATTGTGATGTTACCCAGCAGAGGCCTTTCCTTTTCTCTGACAGGTAGAGTAGAATGGCCATTCTCTCTTATCTGGGTGCCCACAGGTTGCAGTGCTGATGAAGACAGTGTTAAACACTATAACATTTTTTAATATAATAGCATGGAAAGTCTTTTTTTAGAACTTTGTTCATCAATTACCTGTCCTAGAAAATGAAAAGCCAGTGTTTCAAACTGCCAGATGCTTAACATAATGATTGACTGTTGTTGCTTTTAGTCAGCAGAAGTAACAAATCGCTTGTCCATTAATTCTCTGACAGGACAGACTACTGGAGCTTGAATGGCATTTACACTCAGTCAAATACTAATGCTGATGGAGAATTTGGGGTTTCAGTGATTCTTGATGTGCCCTGCTGGGGCATGGAGAACACTATCACCTCTTAATGTGCAAGCTGCATAATGACTCTCAAAGATTTTTGTACTCTTCATCTTGCCAATCCCAGCACTGCAGATCTGCATTTACTTGAAATGATAAATTGCATAAACACATTGTTTCTGATTGGTACTTTACTGGTAAGTTCTTAAGCCCATTAACTATAAAAAACAGAACTCATGTGGAGGAAAGATCGCTTTTACAGAAAGGATTCTGACAGAACACTGAGAATAAGTTTGATGTATGCAACCTACAGATATCCCAAGAATTTACAACTAAAGAATAAAAATTCATTTTCTGCAGTCATGAATACGTATAAAGTTAGGTACAAAAAGGTTTATATTTTATTATCTGGAAAAAGCCCAAATTTAAAAAATGACTTCTTTGAAATTATAGAATTGGCCATGGGATATAATGAATACAGTACATCTCCCCCTTCACCCACAGATAGCGTTTACATATCCTTAATCCACAATACAAACAAGTTAATATTTTACAAAAAGATGATAATGAAAGGGTTGATTATTACTGTATAAAAAGACATAGGACTTGGTTTCTCTCTTGTTTTATATACAATGCACGCTGGTCAATATATGAGCTACTGTAGGATAGAATGGATTATTAAAGTACAGCGTAGTAAATATTTATATATTTTAGTTACGATTTTCATTAAGAATATTCTGCAGAATAATTATAAACTAAGTCAAAAAATGCTCAAAAGATTATAGCACTGGAGCAATTTTAAAAAGATCATCTACAAAAAAAATGCTGATATTTCACCTATAAATTCTAACAAATACTTAGATTACACTACACATACGGCACCTGATTCTCAGCTTTGGGACCTCATCCAGTTTCTTATGAGACGAGGAAATCCACTTCGAAACTGATATTGTGCTGTGACATAATGATATGACAAATGACATAATACAAACTGCCAATTTAACTAGCATTTTCCTCTGCCTCATGAAGGTAGCATAACTAAGGTCATTTTCTTGGAAAATAAACTCACTCCCCTTTGGTTCATTTAAATTTGCACTCTGTTAATCTAATTGCACAGGCAGGCTTTTGAATGAGGTGTGGTAACTTATTACATGTTTCCATTTTGGCATTCCTTTTAAGAATTATAACACATCTAATCTATAAGCAGAAGTACCTGAATAGAATGGGTTTGTACAGAGATGAGTTCAAACGGTACAAGACCAATGCTACTACTGCAGTGTGAGATTGTAATTGGCAGTGCAAGACATTACTCTAAGGCCTCAGTCCTGTAAATACTTGAATATGTACTTAAATTTAAGTACACGAGTAGTCCCTTTAAAATCAAGCCTATGATTACAGTGTATGTTGGTTTGTTGGTGGGGTGGGTTTGTTTGCATATTTTCTGTATTTATTGTTATGCGGAAATATACAATGAAAGTTTGAGAAAAAATAAACCTTTTACATGAGGTGCACTAGCGATCTGTCTGTACTTTTATGGCCTTCATTACCATAGCATCATCATCAGGTGCAGAAACACCTCAGTGAAACTTTTGGCTAAGCAAATCGTTAGGTTTGTGCAATGTGTGCTAAAGAGAAATTGCTCAGTTATTTTTCCCCCTAATCAGTGGCACAAACCAAAGCCCCCAAGTGAACTGTTTTTCTTTCTAGTGCAGTGTCTTATAGATGTAACTAAATGAAAGGAATTCACTGGAGCGATTGTAAAAGAAGATTCCAGTACACAACAGATGTACTGCGTTTAAAATCTTTCCTTCACTTACATACAATCCAATCAACATCTAAAGAATTACACAAAAGACAAGTCAGTAAAAATTAAGTTAATTTACACAACCAATAAAATAGTTTGAAGCAATGATAGAAAAGTATTATAAAGGCTAGATACAGTAAATACCAGTTCCACCGTAATAAGCTTTGGTAAAATATTAAAAGAGCATAGCACCAATAAATTCCAATGTCAATACATGCCTCAGTAAGCATGAGCTGTGATGAAAATGTAAATTTTGGCAAGAAAAGTTGTGTATGTTCCTTGACGCCACAATTTCATTTCAACATCTAACAAGAAGTCTTTAGGCTCTTGCACTTGTCGCTGAAGATAGACAATGCCCGTATAGGAATTAAGCTTCCTAGTGCTGAAATAGTTCTCTTCATTTCCTTTGTTGATGGTAAGTATTATGTTGTCTCCAGCATAGGCAGGTGAAGGTCCAATACGGAAAATATGAGCTGGGACAACAATGTTGGTTTGGAAGTTGAGCTGATAATAAGTAATTCGGACAGGGGTGTTTTGGCAATCCACATAATTAAAGCAATTGTTGCGTTCACACCTCCTGAGGGAGTAAAAAGAAGAAAAGTTTAGTATTACAGTAACCGTGAGTTAGAAGAAGTACATTTCAGTCATTTGTAAAGTCACAAGAAGCCCTTGGCATGTGTTAGACAGATATGCAACAGAGCCCCAAGCTTCAACTGTATAATTAACAGTTGCTCGTTCTGCTTTTCCAGCCCCCATAAAACATTTGTAAATGATGTAATTGTCAGAGTAAACAGCATATCAGAAACATCTTCCACATGGAGAGTCCTGTTTGGAAGCTTCACAATGAGCATACAGAGAAAGCTAGACAAAAGTCATACTGTGTTTAGTCTAATGCTTGGAAGAGGAATTTGTGAATCATCAAAGTGCAAGACTGGGATTGTGTTTTACGAAATTCAAAACAGTCGCACTTACAGAGGCAATTGTACTCTTAACAAGTGCCTGTACTAGCCAAACTGCCAAATCCTAGCTTTTAAAGAAAGCAATAAAACTATGTTTAAGGCATAAGTGATAGGGATTTTCATTTTGGAGAGGAGAAGAGCATCCTCTGTGATTTCTCCATAGCTCTTGTATTTCCTTCTCGCCCATTCTCCAAGGCCCCTCAACACAGCCATCCTTTTTGATTGTGAATGTTTGGACATGGCTGCTTTCTGGGCACAGAGCCGCCATGGTGCATGCAGTGCAAACTCATGCAGGGATTGCGGGGGCACTGCTCCACTAAGGTGAATGAGACAGTACAATCAGAACAAAACAGGTGTTCTTTCATTCCCGTTCTGTGTGTGATTTGCAGCTTCCATTCTAATGGGATAGTTCCTCCACGTGATCGATCCTTGGGGGGCAGTTGCTCCAGTGCCCCATGTTGTATAGTGAACATGTGCATTAGAGCTGAAACTGCAATTCCCGTTCCATAGTAAACTCCAAAATGCACATTTTATAGATAGATGGATAGATAGATATAGATATAAATATAAAAGGTTTGGAAGAGGAACAAAACCCAAAATTTCCCAGGGATTGGAAATTCCAAACTTTTGCATAGAAAAAGTTGAAATGACATTTCATTTTGATATTTCTGAAATGCTCCTGAGGCTCCTTGAGTTGCCCTGGCAGCCCACCAGGTGAAGTGCTGGGCAGTCTGAGGAGCCAGGGCTCTCAAAGCTTCCAGACTGCAGAGGAACTGGGAGCCCTGACTCCAAGCCGGAGACCCTGGAAGCCCTCTGCTAGGCTGCTCACGCCAGTTCGGTGAGAGAAAGCAGCATTTTCCAACAGCAAAAGGTCCTGTTGGACAATCTCCAACCAGCCCTAATGTGAATACTAAAACAGCAGCAGCAGGAGTGCACTGGACAGCCCAGAAGCCACAGCAGGAGCAAGGAGCACTTTACAAATACCGTATGATTAAAACAGTCTGAAAATAATGAGTAGCCAAAGGGAGTTTGTTATGCTAATCAGTGAGGACTTACATGTCAGATACTTTTCTGTAGTTCTGAGGGCACTCAAACAACAGGCATCGGTAGCTGCCCTGGATGTTGTAGCAAGACTCTGTAGCTGAGCAATTGTGGGTTCCTATTGCACATTCATCAATATCTGACAATGGAAAAGGGAAAATATGCAGTACATCTACAAAGTACTCTGTGCAATCATGAGATATGATCCTGAACAGACGTACTCATGTGTGATATATATACAAAAAGTGAGGCAGGCCTGGATCTGAAGGAAAAAGCCTTGCATCCTGACTCTCTGTGGCTGGGAGTTTGCCTACCAATAGTGACTGTTGCCTGCAGGCCTGGATTGTTACAAACACAATGTCAACATGCAGGACTTGAAATCCAGATCCTAATTTTGTAGGTAAGGCTCATCTCTAGTACGTATATCCAGAAACGTAGCTCTCAGGATCTTGGAATGGTGGAATAAAGTGTGGTCATTTAGGTTATGTTAACACTCTAGTGCATATTAAAATAGTTTGTGAAAAAAACTGGTTTACCTCCCTCTTGGTATTATCTTTTATTATTAGTTAAAAGCAGACAGCATGCTTGGCACTGTACAAGAAACAGGGAAGACAAGGGGTCCTGATCTAACGATCTCGCAAGCTCTCCCTTGTTATCATTTGACTGCCACATCTCCCACTGAGGTGACTTGGCAGACTCCAACCATCCTGCCAAGACGTACCTGCCACATTTTCACATCTTTTGAGATGCTAAGTTCTGCTGCTCTTAACCAGGATGTCAAAAAAACATACGAAGCAAGCAAATCTGATGGAACCCAGGACTGTTTTAACTTCCAGTGGGGAATAAGCAGCAGAAGGCAATGAACTCTTGAAACCAAAAATCCTACTATCATACTACCGCTCTTTGTGATCAAACAAAACATTCAAAGGTCAAACAGAAACAATGATTTAGGAAGAACTACTTCAGAGTTGGTTGGTCATGTCTGTCATTCACAAGGTGCCAGCAGATCCGTATATAGTGAACAATATAGTGAACCAGAATTCTTTTGGTCTGCTTCCTCACTGCCACTAGCCATAATCTCATAGGATATAACGAGCTGGTATTTACAACAAGCAGGCTCTTCTCATTGATTTTTTACAGGTTCAGAAAGGTAGATTATGTCAGCATACAACTCTTTGAAGAGCTCCCTACATGGTTATTTTGAATATGGGAACTTCATGAACAACAGTTTAAAACCAGACAATTTGATCCCAAATATTTAATCTCAAAAAAGTCCTCTATTAATGACAAAAATTGCAGAAAGCACCACAGAATTCTAAGGAAAAGTAAAATGCAAAGATGCTTCAAGTCATTGGGTAGAAACATGGGTACAGTAGACTCTCAGTTATCCAGGATGATGGGGAAAAAATTAATCCTGGTTAATAAAATCCCAGATAATCACCATCCATCGGAAATATGGGGATGGGGGAGAAGGCTTCACCAGCTACCCTGCGCCAGGGAAAGGGAGTGTTGGTTCACTGGCTGCCCTGAACCCTGGTGGGGTTGTGGGATTTTTTTGGTGCTTGGGGCGGCAACAAAGCCAGAGCTGGCCCTGCAAGTTACGAGTATGTTTTTTTGATATCCTGGTTAATCCACAACCTGGTTAATCCAATCCTGGATAATCGAGAGTCTACTGTACTTGAATAATAAAAATGCATAGTATTAAACCATGGTTCTAAAAATGCTGAAAACCACACGCAACCACAGGGATCCAACATGAGCAGAAAAGATTGGCAGACATCTTGCAGTCACATTATGTTTTCTCA
Organism: Dermatemys mawii; assembly: GCA_007922305.1. Classification (NCBI taxonomy): domain Eukaryota; kingdom Metazoa; phylum Chordata; order Testudines; family Dermatemydidae; genus Dermatemys; species Dermatemys mawii. Next base: position 2,757,090 of record ML677379.1, read on the forward strand.
AATGTCTAGACAACACAAGGAGGTTTTAAAATGAAATAAATGTTTAACAGACAAACCACACGACCTGTGTAGTGCTCTGTGATTCTGCCAGTCGTCACAGAGGAGACAGACTCTTAAAGGAAAACCACAGCCATCCCCTCTAGAAATGAGACTTGATCTTTAGGCAGCACTGGCTGGTTTAAAAGCCCAGCAAAAATATATACCATACGAAATAAAAGTGAATTAAAGTAAATTAGGCCCTTCATAAATTCTCAAAACTGGCCCCAGGTGAAAAGGGAAAATGTTTCTATATTGTAGCCAATGTCATGAAAGGCTCACTTCACCAGTTTGGCTCTAGTGTGAAATTTGCAGAGCTTTTTAAAAACGTTCTATATGTTGAGGAGCCGCCTACAACTCCTCTGTTTGAATTCGCAGTGCAATGAAAATGCCAGCAAAGAAATTATACAAAGGACAATACTTTAGTGGCTTTCAGTACAAGGATGGAGCAGATGAGGGACACTCAGGCCCAGATCCTCAGCTGGTGTAAATTAACCTAACTTAATTGGGTTCAGGCTGAGTTACACCAACAGAGGACTTGGCCCTGAATTTAGACTGTTCTAGAAAGAACTGCATAAGGCCATCTTTTCAAAGAGGCCGCTATATATGAGCCTACAAAATTCTGTGTGCACCCACTTGGCATTGCTCAGAAATCTGCATTTGCTCATGCAAACATCACGTGTGCATCTGTGCAAGAAAACAAGCACCTAGTCACCCAGTTACTTCTGCTGCACAGGGTTAAGTGCCAGTTCACATGCGCAAAATACTTGGTTGCATCTACACTTGTATAATTTTGCAAATATCAATGCAGATATGTGGTTGTACAGCTGCAACTAAAGAGTACATTTTTTGCAGAACCTTTAAAATTTTTCCTCAAAATATCAATAAGCAGCAGAGGTGGGCAAACTACGTGGCCCACGGGACCCTCAGGCCCGGCCCCTGAGCTCCTGGCTTGGGAGGCTAGTCCCCGACCCGTCCCCTGCTATTTCCCAACCCCTCCCCTGCTATTCCCCCTCCCCGAAGCCTCAGCTCACTGCGCTGCTGGAGCAGTGCTCTGGGCAGTGAGGCTGTGAGCTCTTGCTGAGCAGCGCAGCTGCAGAACTGCAGCCTGATCTGGTGCCCTGTGCTGCGTGGCTGATTCCAGTCGGGTGGCACAGCTGCGCTGCCAGCCACTGATGCTCCAGGCAGCGTGGTAAGGGGGTAGAGAGCAGGGGGGTTGGATAGAGAGCAGGGGAGTTCGGGGCGGGGAGGTCAGAAGGTGGGGAACAGGGGAGTTGAATAGGGCAGGAGTCCTGGGGGGCAGTCAGGAATGAGAGGAGGGGTTGGATGGGGCGACAGGGGGAAGTCAGGGGCAGGGGTGGTCAGGGAACAGGGAGAAGAGGTGGTTGGATGGGGCAGGAGTTCCAGGGGGCAGTCAGGAAGGAGAGGGGGGGTTTGGATGGGGTGACGTGGGGTCTGGGGGCAGTGAGGGGACAGAGAGCAGGAGGGTGGAGGGGGCAGGAGTCCGGGGGAGGCCGTCAGGGGGCGAGGAGTCCTGGGGGAAGGGGTCAGATAGGGGGCAGGAGCTGTGCCAAGCCTGGCTGAGGGGCACAGCTCCCAGCACTGGGGCACCGTTTACACTGGCGCTTTACAGTGCTGCAACTTGCTGCGCTCAGGGGTGTGTTTTTTCACACCCCTGAGCGAGGAAGTTGCAGCGCTGCTGACTGCTAGAGTAGACAAGCCTTTAGGCCAATATTTTCAAACTTGTATGCCTTGAAATTAGGCACTTAAGTCCATATTTAGTTTCCTGAATTTGGTCTCCTAATTTTCAGGAGTGTTGAGCTCCCAGAACTTCCACTGAAGTTAGAGATTTGAGGGTGGATAACCTCTGAAAATCAGCCCACTTACTTAGGTGATGAAATATGCATTTATCCCACACATATAACTTTAGGTACCCAAGTGAAAATGTTTACCTCAATTTGTATAATACAGTGGTTTCCATTAAAAAGTGGATTTAATAGTTAATACGTAGTTATTTCTTACTCCAAATATAGGGGGGAAACTGAAACCTCTGATACCAATATGTGGCAACTATTGCCATGTGTTGACTTTTTTATGGTGATCGTTGAATGAAATAGAGGTTTGACTGCTTAACCCTAAAGTTCTAAATCATGTCCAGACCTGACGTCAAGATACAATCTTTCCAGTCCCTTAATCTTATTCTCACCTCGACATGTTCTTCCATTTGCTGCCATAGTATATCCCTGCTCAGGACAAGCACATTGGTAACTACCGGGAACATTCACACAGCGGAAAGTGCAAAGAATACCCGCACTTTGTGTGCACTCATCAATATCTGGAATTAAATGATCACAAAAGCATTAGAGAAGTGATGGATGTAAATGAAGAGAAAATTGAACACAAAGAAATTCCAGTGGTTTTGATACAGGTGACATCAGATGCAATCCCTCATCCCATCTATAATAGGTTTTACTTTAACAAGCACCCAATGCTGAAAGTCTGACTTTGCTGTAGAGCCATTCATGGTGTTTTATGAAGTGTTAAGCTCCCCACCTTGCTCTCCCCTTACATGTTTGAAAATTACTATCTGACAGCTTAAAAGTAATGCAGAGCAGCAGTAAACCAAGCATATGTCTGGGTTTATACTCTCCTGAACCTTTCCAAATTCAGAATTCCTCTAGAACTTTCTCAGATCTTAACAGAAGGAATCAGGTGTTTGACTCCTTCATAAACAGACAGAGATTCTCTCCCAAGTATTTGTCAGGTGTCTGTTAAACAGGTGCTAAAAAAACCAAACAAAACCCAAAGGCTCAGATCCTTCATCCCCTCAGACAGCACAAAGCAAGCCAGAAAGTTGTCCTATAGGGGCAGCTGGAAACTGCCCATACAGGGCCAGCTCCTGACTTCTGGTAGTTTGGTGTCAGAGCAAACTGTGGGAATGACCCAAATATGATGCATGCTGGTGATCCACAATAGCATAACAGTTCCAAGGGGACCATTACTACCAGTGGAAGTCAGGGCAGGCCTTAAGCTCAGCTATGATACTGCAGAGGTTCTAGATCAGTGGTTCTCAACCAGGAATTCTCAGAGGTCTTCCAGGGGGTACTCGACTCATCTAAATCAGTGTTTCTCAGCTTGGAGGTTTCAGTTTCTGGGGGTGAGGGGTGTCACAGGAGGGTTGGGGGGCCATAAGTAAGGCTAAGATTTAGTCATGGGTATTTTTTGTAAAAGTCATGGACAAGTCACAGGCAATAAATAAAAATTCACGGCCCATGATCGGTCCATGACTTTTACCAAAAACACCCCTGACTATATCTCTACTTCTGGGGCCCCTGCTCCAGCGTTGGGGGTTGACTGATGGCCAGTCACTGCTCCTGGGGACCACTCTCTGGACAGCCTCTCGGCACCCCAGGACTGCCACTATTCAGGAAGTCCCCAAGAATCCCTAGGACCGCTGCTGGGGCACTCCCAGGAGCCAGCCACACTAGCCACCATTCTGGTGGTCCCCAGAGCTAGCTAGCTCCGCGGGACCAGTTGCACTGGCCACTGTTCGGGCGGTCCCTGGGGCCAGCAGCTAGGGTGGCTCTGAAGTCAGCTGCACTAGCCGCTGTGAAAGTCACAGAATCATGGCATCACTTCTGCAACCTACGTGAAAGAATCGCATCCTCAGTCATAAGTGCAGGGACGTCATTAGAGTGTGACAAGCAGGGCAACTGAGTTCCATGACACAGGGGGCCCCATGAAGCTATGTTACATGCTTCAGCCCCGCTGCCAAGGCTCAGGCTTCAGACAAGACTCACAAGTGAAAAACAGGCTCAGATCTCATGCTGAAATATAAGTATACAATATTTATATTCCAGTCCATTTATTTTATAATTATATGGTAAAAATTAGAAAGTCATCAATCTTTCAGTAATAGTGTGCTTTGACACCTCTGTATTTTTATGTCTGATTTTGAAAGCAAGTAGTTTTTAAGTGTGGTGAAACTTGGGGGTATAAGACAAATCAGACTCCTGAAAGGGGTACAGCAGTCCTGAAAGGTGGAGAACCACTGTTGAGCTGATAGAACGGGGTAGGCAACCTATGGCACGAGTGCCGAAGGCGGCACACAAGCTGATTTTCAGTGGCACTCACACTGCCTGGGTCCTGGCCACCGATCTGGGGGGGGGCTCTGCATTTTAATTTAATTTTAAATGAAGCTTCTTAAACATTTTTAAAACTTTATTTACGTTCCATACAACAATAGTTTAGTTATATATTATAGACATAGAAAGAGACCGTCTAAAAACGTTAAAATATAGTATTGGCATGCAAAACCTTAAATTGGAGTGAATAAATGAAGACTCGGCACACCACTTCGGAAAGGTTGCCGACGCCTGTGATAGAGTTTCAGAAAAACAAACTAAAATCCTCTACTTGTCTTACTTGCTCAGACTTCAGTCTCTTGCCACTGTGAGGCGATAATCTCACCAGTTCTTCTGTCACGCACAGGTTCCTCTATCAAAGCTAGGCTATGCATCCTGGCCCTGTGAAGTCTGATTTGTATTGCTCTGGTGGAGCAAAGCACACTTACATCTGGTCTAAGTGGGCAGCTGAGATTTCCCTTTGCAGAGGAATTCTCCAATAGCACATACGTTGTTTCTGGCCTTATGCCATCTCCTTCTCACAGCCCCTAGCACTGGAGTCATGCTCAGCGCACTGCTACACTCAGGTAATAGCCAGTGGCTGGAACAATCCTTTGTGGCCACTGCAGTGAGGCATAAAATTTGGAGCCTTAGACATTCCCTGCAACGTACAAGAAGTACAAACAGCAAGAACTGCATCCGTACCTTTACAAGAATGGCCATCTTCTGCTAGCTGGTACCCTTGCCTGCAGTAACATTGATAGGAACCATAGACATTAGCACACTCCTGACTGCATGGAGTGCTGTCACATTCATTCACATCTGTATCCAAAAATAAACAAAGGTATTGCTACATTGGAGCAGAACAATATCTATTACAGTTTCCTGCCTCTGACAGCAGCTAGAACCAGATTCTTTAGGAGACCGTGCACAATTCTGGAATAATCTACTCACAGGAGAAATTTTTGTATAGCCCTCTTTGCTAGTGATTGGCTTATGGCCTGATGCACAAGGAATTATAGCCCACTCATAATAATATATATAATTAATATATTAGAGTTGGTGAAAAATGTCAATTAGTTTCTGCAAAATAAATAAATAAAAATAATTCAAAGGAATGAAACAATTTTCAATTTTTGTCATTGCATAATTCTTTGTTTTGATCCATTCCAATTTAAATCTAAACAAAAAGAGTTAAGTTTCTCCTTTGGAAAAGAGGAATGAAGGAAAAGAAGTGGGGAGATGGAGAAACATGGAGAGGGAGACAATCAAAAAATGGAAACCAAAAATCTTTCTATTTTGATTCAATTTGAATTTTTTTTGCTGAAAATTTGGAAATTTCAAATGATCCAGAATTTTTTTGAAAAGCCATTTTTCATTGAAAAATCTTTTTAGTGAAAAATTTCAACCATTTCAAATGTTGATCCTATCTCCTATAACTGGCTGTTCGCATACACTTGAATAACTCAGGAAGAGAAAATGAACAGCAATATGCCAAGTGGAGCTGGGAGAAATTTTTCAGGCGAAATTTTTTTAACCAAAGCAGATTTAGGTCAACCAAAACATTTGGTAAATTTGGGTCAAATTCACTGAATCGTTTCATCTGAAACAGACAAATCACAAAAAGTTGTGAAAAAAATCAAAACATTTCATTCTGACATTTTCAGCATGAAGTATTTCAATTTTTCTATTTGAAATGTCTTTCCACTTTAAATTCTGCTTCTATGTTCTTTTTTAAAAAATTAAAAACTCTGAAAAGAAGAGAAAACACTTAATTTTGTCTCTGTAGCAAAGGATAAAATATTTTGGTATACCGAGGATATAGTGGTGAAATATAAGTATTAATTAATGTTGTAATATGGGGCTTAAGGGACGTAGGCCTGTAAGATATTTAGCTTAGCCCAAATGGGGCCTCACATGAACTAGCTGACTGATGAATAACCTTGTATGGGGAATTGTGCTAAGTGCTGATGTTTGGAGAAAAATGTATTTGCTAACACTGTAAGATGCCAGTTAAGGCTAGTTAACCCATTTTGGAGATTTTAACAGATATAGGATGCCAGCAATGTGCTATCCACAAGTTGTTATGGTGGTTGAGGGGCATAAATGTTAATGATTATAAGGGGAAAGTTAGCCTATGAAAAATGGGGCACCCCAGATTTAGTGGGGAGTGGAAATAGAGATAAGGAAAACAGGGTTGAAATATGTATAAATGCCAGTGGGCGTCAGTATAACACATTATAAAAGTTGTCCCCCAGCCTGCGTGCCTTGAGAGTCACCTGGATGACACCCACTGGTGAAGATGGTGATGACGAGCAGGAGGAAGATGATTACTGACACTCTGGGGTTCCCCAGCAGGAGTTGTGAGTGATGCCAGCCACTGGGCTAAACACTTTGTACTCTCTATCTACTGCTGTATTTCAGTAGTTGTGGGTTTATTTATGTGCTAAGTGGATTTGTTAATAAGTGGACTTGTGATAAACAGCAATTTCTTGTGTGCTCCCTGGATCCCCCATTCCAATAGCACTGATGATAATCTTCCTGCGGCTGTAGCTACTCAGGAGACTGAACTTTTATCGGCCACTGCTGTCTACAAAATTAATCAATAGTTAGCACATCAATCCATCAGTTAGCCTCTACAAGGCGAACAAAATATTTAGTTTGACCTGAAGAGAATTTTTTTTTTACTTTTTCAATTTGATGAAAAATGTTTCTTTCGTGTTGACCTACAACATTTTTTTGCAGTTCAGTCATCGAACTGAAAAAATCAGTTATTTGCACAACTCTAACTAACTGAAAAGATTAGCTCCATAAACAGAATGTGTCAAGCTCATGCACAGTTACTGGAGATGTACCTACTGTCCTGCTCACTCAATCTAGAAGGGCTTCTCAGAATACATTAGAACCATAATGTTCCTGGTCTCTTGTGCTGCTATGTGTTCCCAGATCATAATCTGAAAGTTACTGAAACTACCTGAAATAGTATGAAAACTGCTACTGGGCAGTGGGGAAGAACAGCTGCTAAAAAACAAAGGCAGATTCAAAACTACGAGTCAGTTTGCTTCTTTACCTGCAAATATTATAACCACTAAGATGAGGTAATATTATAACCACAATTATGAAAGAAGTTGACAAGATGGGAGAAAGACAAGAGAGAAAAAGGTGAAAGGTACAAGAAAGAGGCACTCAGTGTTATCACCTTATAATGGCTTTTCAGCATTTCATTTCTTGGTTAGTAGAAATGCCCTGCCTTGCCTACCACCCCTGGTGATAGAGCATATGGGATGTAAGGATGCTGGAGAAGCTTTACATACATATTGCATATTTAATAAATACCTTAACTACATTGCAGTTTGAGATCCATTCTAAGGATGCTCGGAATGTCGAATTTTAGTGTTTACGTAGCCTCAGAGCATGCATGAATCATGTATCAAATCCCACTCAAACTTCCTCCTATAAGGTCCTCCTTTTTCCAGTGCAAACTTTGTCTTAAAAGGAAAGGAGAACAGTCTGGTACCTTCACAGTGCTTCCCATCATAAGCCAAACGGAATCCAGACGAACAAGAGCAATGGTAGGACCCAGGAGTGTTCTCACAGGTGTGCTGACACAGTCGTCCTGGGTAATTCCAGCACTCATTTATATCTGTCAGCAAAACAAGCAAACAATGGAAAAACACAGGATTCAAGAGAGACAAGGGAGGATATTTTAAAGATGCCAGAGATCGATCTCTACAGTGTGAAATGCTGCAACCTTGTTTTTTTTATATTGTCTGGCTTTGAACTCTAATTGGCATACAGTGATGATAAAATGTAAAAAGCTTTATACCAGTGCATTCCCCAGAAGACTGAAGATTTTCAGAAAGATACATTTCTACAGCAAAAGATATTTAACCTAGAGAAAAGTACTGTGCAGATGACCTCAATCAATAACCTACCATTGAGCTAAACTGAGGACATCTGCCCCATAATGATACAGAAGAATGGTGGAGGTTGGTCACAATGAATGAAGGTAGTTGGGGAAGCAATCCTATTACCTCTTCTGAGCTATTGTAGAGCAGAACTAATAACTACACACTAAACAACAGCGCTAAAGACTACGATGGCTCATCAATCAGTAGTTTCTGCTGGCTCTGTGCCTTACATACCAATGCAGGCTCTGTTGAATGCATCATACTGATAGCCCATCTTGCAGTCACAGCGATAAGCTCCAGGTAGATTATGACAAATCTGTCCCTCTCCGCAGTGGTGTATGCCTGTCTGACATTCATCAACATCTATAGCAGGAAAAAACACCAATTGCTTTAAATATGGGGGTGAAAGCGGTGGGCATTCACTAAATGACAAAGTTTAAAAAATGCCGCACCACTGAGAGAAGTTTCAAGTAAAAGAATAAAAAGGAACAGAAACACTGCTAACTTTATTTTTCCTGCGTCAGTAAAAATAATCATTTTTTTTTCTGCTCTGTTATTCTCAGAGGTGCCTTCATGTATGACCGGGCTACTCTAAATCAACCTTCTGCAAAATACTACATTGTTTGGAAAAGAAAACAATGCTTTCATACACCATCAATACCTCCCATGTTACCCGACATTTAGCTCTAAGCAAAATTTCTGGTTACGGAGTTCAAACCATGCCATTTAAAGTGGTTTATCAGCAGCATTTTATACTGACATTCTCCGATGTTGTTAAATCAATACATGTTGATATTACAAATCAGCATGTTATAGCAAATCAGATGGAGCGAAATCAGAACCAGCTCAAACTTCTTCACATCTCCTGAGCCAAGCCGGACCTAATTTCTGGTTCAAATAAATTTCCCACCTCTATTTGCATTGTTAACTCTAGTTCCATTTTCTTTCTCCTTCTTTATCCCCAACCCGCTCCTCTTCTCTGCTATGACCCAAACCAGTCCTTGACACTCCCCTATTTTCTATCCCCATCTGACTACAAATCCAATCCTGACACATCTGCCCATCCCTTCCCAATTTACAGGTCACTAATATCAGTCTCTCCCCTGCTCCCACTGTTCCAAGATGAGGATAAAAGTCTATTTAATACAGGCTGGTAGGATCCACAACTCAAGTAAAGATGAAGCAATATCAAACAAACATCTGGTTGTTCTCCTCTATGATGGACAAGGTTCAGCAGTTTGGTTTGGATTACACTCCATGTTTAAAGAGCTTATTGATTATCTGAACCTTTTTGAATTCTGTCTCTTCCCATCCCATCAGATCCTTCCCTCTCCTCCATATCCACCTCTTTAATTCCTCTGGCATCCTAACTCCCTCTCCCCAACTGCCAATAGCGCTGGCTTTTTTTAACATCATCTGGGAGGGCAGTCGAAGATCTGAAACTCTCTTTGCTGTGCTTCGGCTGGTTATTATATGCAAATTCATAGATTCTGGGACTACTCCAGAGGGACCCAAGAATGGATGGTCCCCCTCCTCCCAGCTCTATACAATTTGGAGATAGCAAGTCTGCTCAGAAAAACAAAATGGACATTTTCTGATACTCTGCATGGAAGCTTGCTGTGGTAAATCTCTTGAGAGCCAGGGGCACACTTATATAAACCTCAAATTGATTTGGATGTGGTAAGAGATGTAGCTTCATGTTTGGTTCAGTTCTTATTTAGCACAGATTCACACGTTTCTAACAACTACAGGCATAAGATTTGCAGAAATGCCTATCGAGGACAGAGTTCCTGGAAGGGGGAAAGATTTCTGCTGAAATGCTGCCTCTCCACTTTCTTTCAGATCAGAGCAAGCATTAGGAAAAGGGAGTTTTTAACACAGATTTAAATCTGCAAATTAGCAATTTTATTCACAGTGAATTCATTTGTGCCATTATTTCATTCATTTGTGAGAAACTATATATTCCAACCTATAAGGCCTTTTCCTTAATTTGGTCTAGGATTTTATTCAATCTGAGGTGCATATTTCAAGATAGTTACAATACTTTTCAATTAAATGTAAGGGGGTTGGTACTATTAACTGATCTGGTGAATGAGAAAGAATGAACACTTTTAGGGTAAAGTCTCTATACAGGAGGACGACCACACAGGCTCCGTTCTGCTACAGAGACATGTCCAGATGATCTATTTCTATTACTATGAGTTAATCTGAAGTCCAATTAACCATCACAATGCCCTAAAGAAATGGATTTTATCACAGAAAGGGGAAATTGGAACCACATGGTTTTCTTTTTTCTTCTACCTACTCTTTCCTTATTTAAAGCAACCACACTAAAACATTTAGACTGCAAACAGAGGCACAGCTCACTTAGCCAGAGGCAGAGAGCTTGCATGTGGCATATGTCATCTTAACATGAAATATTTCTTTCCCCAAAGCAAACAGAGAAGCACTCTCTAGATGTGGCAAGCTACCATATGAATTTTTTTGTACCTGGACCTAAAAACTACATCAGTCATTTAAATTAAAAATGTGGAGTAACATCTGTAATTACAGTGTATTACATTATCACATCCCTATAACCACACAACCCAGCCATGTATGAATAATGTTGGGATTTTTTTCTCCTTAAAAAAAGAAAAAAGGAAAGAAAATGGCCCATTTTTCTCCAGCCTGCAGTTTGGAAACTCAAAAGATAGTGAAGCATTAGCCATCACAAGTCAACTTGGATACTGGTCTGAAAACAAAGGCCCTTTAAACTAATGCGTGGATTCCAGAGCTGCCTGCCAAAGGGTGTTGCCTGGTAGAAAAATGACATGTTGTTCTAATCCAGGGTATAAAAAGCCTTTGTTCTGTTTTGATACTAGCTTCACAGTCCCAAAAACTATTGCCAGGCCAGAGCCTCAGCTGGTATAAGTTGAAACAGCTTTGTTAACCTCAGTGAAGTAACACTGATTGACACCAGCTGAGGATCCATTCTAGAGTGTTGATGCTTTCCATTGTGAGGGTGAGGAACATTTCCTTTTCTCTTCGTGTCCGTTGGAGTATCTCCCTGCTTGCCAAATGCTAACGGAGGAAAGATGAGTGCATCTCTTGGTCAAAATCAGCCAACTTATTCACCTTTACAATTGTACCAGCAAACATTCTTAACCCAAACCATCATCTGGTTATTTTTAATAGTCCTAGTCTATAGACTGAGCGCAAAACTTGCCCATCTCCCCACTTGGATGAGTTAGAGGCCTGTGACACTCTGGGGATAGTAGTGCAGAAGTGAGATATGTGGTGGTAATATAGGGCAATGTGGAATGCAGAAGGTGGGAAGGTCATCTGACTTGTGTCCTGTACCTATACCACTGCTGTCTGCTATGGGCCTTTGTCTTTTTTAGCCTATTTATCTTTTACAGTTTATTAAACCTTTAGTTATGAGCAAAGTCAGAAAATAAATGAATGAGACTTTACTCTTTCTATCCCTAAATTCACAGAAAAGCTGATTTTATTCTTCTCACATTCTCTGTTCATTGCATGTAATGGATATTTTTAATATTGGTCCTAAATAGCATTTGGATTTACTGTTCATTTCTTTCCAAATATAGTTTCCTATTTTCTGCATTTACAAAATATATTTAATTCATAAAGACACAACTTCACTCTTGTTTGAACTCTGTAGGCCTGTCTTTGTTCTCTTTCATCTCATGTAGTGAGGGTGACCAGATGTCCCCATTTTATAGGGACAGTCCCATTTTGGGGGCTTTTTCTTATACAGGCACCTATTACCCCCCCACCTCATCCTGATTTTTTACACTTGCTAGCTGGTCACCCTACATGTAATTATTGACACCAGTAACTGAATGCAAAAATAAGCGTAAAATCCTACAAATCTGATTGGAGATCACTATACGTCCACTTTGTACTGGTGGAAGTGAGCGCACAAGGTGCAGCACAACAGAGCATCTGGCCCTTAGTATATATGCACTTATTCTTTAAATGAGGAAGTCAGGACTTGGACTTATTATGAGAATTTGGACAAAAGAAAAATAACTAAGAATTTCATTTGCACTGCTGTAAAGTCTATCTGCCCATTTATCTCTGAATACACTCACAGAGTCTTTTTGATGCAGTATGTTATTTACTCCAGATCATATATGTCCACAGTGAGATACTATGAAATAACAGAGTGTGAAGCTTTTGATTGTCAGGTTGGGACTAACCACTGAATCAGACAGAATCTAGAATGAAAGTTAGTAGGTGCAAGATGCAACCAAAACCAAGCTCACTCAAGGTCACCAAAAGGAACTAACTACAGTATTCAGGCATTAACATAATAAAACATAACATAGTAAGTACTGATCAGCAAGTCAATCTTTAAACTCTCCTACTCCTGACATGCAGTTATAACAATTGAAAGTTTTCTAAAACTATTTTGGAACTGAAATAAGTTGTTTCCTCTAACAGAGCATCCAATTGCAGACGGATGTCTGATCCTTACCAATACATCGAGATCCATCCTCACTGGAATGATAGCCTCTGCTGCATATTAACAGGTTTCTCTGACAAGTGTACGATCCAACAGTATTGATACAGTTGAATCCAGGCTTACATGGCTCAGGAAGTGAAGTGCATTCATTAATATCTGTGGAAGAGAAAGTGTATTAGTATTAGTTATTCAATGAATCTGCTTCTTTCTGTTCCAGCTGTCACTTCTTTTCCTTTATTTTGATTTATTATGTAATCTATGTAGAGGCTGATGAGAATGAGTTATGCCTGCATTTTAAAACATCACGGTATGCAGATCCAATATATAACATTTTTAAAAGGGCAGCAGCATTTGGAAAAAATGCAGTGAAAATTTAAGGAACATCAAACATGATCAATGTACAGTCACTAGACAGTGTAACAATATCAGGAGTCCGCTCAGTTCTACTGCACACATTAGAAATGTATTGCTGTAATCACACTTACCAACACAATTACCCTCCGGGTCTTGTAAAAATCCTTCCATGCATCGCTGCTTTGATTCACAATAGAATGATCCTTTTGTATTCTGACATACAAAGTTTATTTGACAACCATGAGTTCCTCTCACACATTCATCAATGTCTATTAATAAAGATAAACAATATGTGATCTATTCTGCCATAATTTTTTCTAATCCTGTTAAAATAATTTGTAACCCTCTTCCCTTATTTTTTTTTGCAGAAATGCAGTTATGAAGTGCCAGATTTTCATAAGACCTCTGAAAATGCGCTTGTAAAATCAGTGAGTACAGTTGTTTGTTCCTGCCCATGGATAGGCTTCAGAATCTTGCAGCTGCATTTTTTTCTGCTCCATTTCTGCAATGAGATCCATGCAGGTAGGCCCCATGATTGCCAGAGTCCCAATGAAGTCACCAGTGTAGATCCTATTGCAGGATCGGGGTCTAAGAGACCCACCGAAACACTGATGTAGCGTATGTTTTGTGTGGACTAGTAGCTCCATTAAAGCAAAATGGACATTTTGCTTCTTACGGAATAAAAACTGTAGCTAAAATCTTGACACTTCTGAAGTCAGTGGCAAAACTCCCATTGACTTCATTGGCAGGATTGCAGTGAGTGAGTATCAGAAGAAATAGCCAATAATTTATTGATGCCTTTTGCAGTCTGAGCAGCAACAATTTTCTCCAATTTATTTCTTACATGACATTATTTGCCAAATAGTTTCCACATTTAACTCATGGTCTGTTTATTAGCAGTTTATTGTGAGATTTTAATCTTCAAAATTCAAGCAGTGTAGGTCAGTTTTGACTGGATAGAGATCACATGGCATGGTTTTATTTCTCTGACTGGATGAGTATAATACTCTCATTCACAAGCTCAAAACTCATTTTCTGTGAATATTTTCTAATATTAGCTTATAATTTGCCGTTTCTGTGAACATTCCTGTTAGTGAACTCATCTGGTAGAGTACTGCCAGGAAAGCAAATAAAAAAAAGGAGGCACAAACTCAAAATCCATGTTTTAGGTAGGAGAAAGCTTACAGAACCTTTGGAGGCATTTCCCCAGTGGTGAGTATCAGCAAGAGACATGTGTTAAAGTTGTTATCAGTGTTGTTGTAGCTGTGTTTATCCCAGGATATGAGGGTGTGGTAATATCTTTTACTGAACCAGCTTCTGTTGGTGGAAGGTACAAGCTTTCAAACTACACAGAGCTATTCTTCAGGTCCTTCCCCAGACCTGAAGAAGGGCTCTGCGTAGCTAGAAATTCTGTACCTTCCACCAACATTAAAAAAAAAAAAGCATTACGATACCACCTTGTCTCTCTCATATGTTAAAGTTGTCAATCTTCCAGAAGCTACTATGTTGTCAAATCTTTCAACCACAGAAAGAACCGTGAGATATCAAAAAACAATGAAGACTCAGTATCTCATAGCATAAAACTAACTACCAAAGCAAAGTAGTTGTAGCAATATCTACACATTAATTCTTACAAAAAGATTGGAATTTTAGCCTTTGGGGGTCACACTACAAGGGCCACTTAAAAACCTGCTTTATACATTTTATAAACCATTAAGAAGTCATATAAATAAATAGTAACTAATTTATAAGGCTAATAAATACTAGGACCAAACTATGGAGCTAAGGCTCCCCCAAGGTGATTAAGGACTCCACAATCTAGCCCTTATTAAGTCTTTTCAAACATATGCTACCTGCAGTTAAATATCTGGTTCACTTACAGTGTAGGAATTCAGTTACTACTCACTTAAAATGTTTGTTATGTGACAAATCCTCAGGGCTAAACTAAGGCTAACTGCTATTCAAGTTATTGGGAAATTGAAGGGAAAAAATAGAGTGGGGACTTAAGTTCCCTGTTAACCAGCCTATTAAGTGCGGTGCAAGCACTCAGGGAACCCACTCGGCCAGGACCTGCTGTGGTTGAGGGAGAGACGCCCTTCTTCTTGCCCCAACCTAGTCCCACACACAATGTGCCGTGGCCGGGAGTAGGGCGCCCCTTTCCTGCCCAACCCCAGCCCTGAACCTGCTGCATCTGTGGGAGGATCACCTATCCTTTGGCCCCAACCCCAGAGCTACTGCGAGAAGAGGCACCTCTCCCTCCAAGCCCAGGTGCTGCTGTTGGGAGTCCTCTCTTCCCACCATAGCCTGGGGCAGCCCTGTACCCCAAATCCCTCATCCCCAATCCCACTCCAGAGCCTGCTCCCACAGCCAGAGCCCCTCTGCCTTAATCCTGAGCCCCTCATCCCTGGCCCCATCCCAGAGCTGGCACGCTGACCCACTGCCCCAGCCCTGAGCCCCCTCCCACACTCTGAACCCCTCAGCCCTTCCCCTACCCCATGAATTTTGTTATGTGCACCGATATGAAGATGATATGTCACACATCACTTCCATATTGGTGCACATAACAAAATTCATTCTGCACTTGTGTTGGAAAAATTAGAGGGAACAGTGGTGCAGACACAACTCCTACCATCATGCATTGAGGAGAGAGGGATTCCCTACATCTCATCTCTCTCTCTCTCTCTCTCTCTCTCACACACACACACACACGCTCCTAGTGTGACCAGATGTCCTGATTTTATAGGGACAGTCCCGACTTTTGGGTCTTTTTCTTATGTAGGATATAGGTTCCTATTACTCCCCACCCCCGTACCAATTTTTCACACTTCCTGTCTGGTCACCCTACACATGCCACCTGTGCTGCATTGTCTCCACTATCCTGAGGCTCTAGTGGACTCTCCATTGGTTTGGGCTACCATATGTAGGGTTGGACCAGGAGCAGGGAGTGGGAAGGAAGAGAAGAACCTGAATCATTCTTGCCCTCATGGAAAATGTTCTTAAAAACTGAATACAGCCAGAGGCTGCATTAACATAGGAATTGCCATGCTGGATCAGGCTTGTGGTTCATCTAGTCCAGTATCTTGTCTCTGACTGTGACCAACACCAGATTTATCAGAGGAAGGTGCTGGAACCCCACAGTAGGCAGAAGTGGGATAATCTTTCCTCACCCTGTTCCCTAACAGAGGCTGGCTTAAGCCTTGATCCATGAGGTTTTAAATCCCTTCCACAGTTTTATCAACTCCTGAGTTATGATATCATGTTTCTTCTGGAGCCCCCTGAGTGTTGGGGACTGCCCTTCTTGGGAGATGCCAGCCAAGGGCAGCCTTCAGATGAGAAGTCCCTAATAATCTGGTTCCACTGGAGAGCCACAAGGGACTACCAGTTAGCGCACAGGCACACTATGCATCTCAGGGGATCTCTAAGGTGTGGTCCAACCATCCATGTCTTTGGGGGTGTAATAAACCCTGCCCCATCCCACCCAGACCCCCGGAAACATTCCGCTCACTGTGTTTTCCTTCCCATCCCCCTCCCATAGGTTTTCCTGTGGGAGGATACCACAAGGACTTCAGGCTATGGGGCAATGCAGCAATATTTCTATTACAAACCATAGGATGAACCTGTTTTAGGAACAGTAGTTTAAAAAACGCAAAGCACTGTGGGAAATTGGCTTTACTTGTCTCTTCGGCATAAGCAAATCTTTTTGGGGTGACCTCCGTTTTTCTCTCATCTATTTAATATTAAGGAGCAACCACAAAAATTATTCATACCCCCCTGTTCTCTCCCCTTTGAATAATTACAACTAGTTAGATGTTAGCAGCTTGCAAAAGATAAGCAGATGCCAAAAAATAAATATCTACCAGCCAGATTCTGATAACCTCAGTCAGGGCATGAAGCCCTCGTCTTACATGAGAAGAGTTTAGCAGCAAACATAATGAAAGACTGAAAAGTGCTTGCCTTACCAACACATTCACCATCCTTAAATTCATAGCCTGGCTGACAGCTGAGTTCTTGGACACATGTAAATGATCCAACTGTGTTAATACAGTGTTCTCCTCGCTTACAGGTGTGCGCTTCTGTTACGCATTCATTAATATCTACAAGAAGAAGCAGTTAGATAAATCAGAGTCTCTCATACACCAAGAAAGCTACCTTTTCCTCCTCTCTTTAGGAAAGAGTCAAAGGCTTATTTTAAAACTTTTCTTCCAAAAACAAGTTTATGTAGCACTGTGCTTCAGTATTTTGACTGAGGACATTTTATGTTAGGGTTTCCTGCTGCTGTAGAGCAGCTCAAGAGAATTACAGGTAGCTTTTTTATTTCCCTTTTGAATTCACAGTGAGTGATGTGTTCATCAAGGACATGGGATGGAGAGAACCAATTAGATTCCAAAGCCAGTAGAGGTTAGATAAAGAACTTCACATTCAATGGCTTGAAACCCCTGTCTAACCAAACAAGAATGGATTCAGACTTCCTGCTCATTAAAGGCTTTTCAAAGCTCAGGTTATCAATCCTACAGCTTTATGCCAAATATACCACAGCTGCATGCATGAACTGTAGCAGGGACTGTGTTTTGAGGTTATTCATGTTGCTAATGGAGTTACATTCATTGGGGGATACCCTCCATTGAAGTTGAATACTTTTTAAAAACAAGAATCTTGTGGAAATATGGGGTGGGGAAGAGGAGAATCCAAAAAGCTGAAATAAAGCTTTCAAAATTTAATTTCAAGTGATCAGTCTTCATGAGGAGGAAGTACGAAACAGGAAAATGTCATGCTTTCATGTAAACGTTTGCTCATTTCAAGTGAACAGGGTACCTATTTTGGAAAGAAAAATGCAACCTCTGAACAGATAAATTTTGACATTTTTTGATGGAAATCTATTCAAAATGAAAAGCATGCATTCTGATTTCTGAATATGTTAAAGTGAAAATTGGAAATTTCATGAAGAAAAAAAATTCCTACATAACAAAATGGAATGGAAAGACAAAGGAAGAAAATCATGCAAAATTCCCCCTGAGATGTTAAACTTTCAAACAGTTCTAGTTAAAACTATGAAGTCAATTAAAAGTTGCACGGAACAGATATATGAACACATCAGCAACTGTCAGGCAACACGCTTCTCTGCCCAAAGCTATTTTCACAGCATGCAACAGAACTAGTACTGTGTTAATGAAGCCCCAAAAATTCAGGTGAAAGAGCCTGGTTCCCACATATGTACAACATGGGTCACAGCATCACCTTGTAAAGCCCCCAAATCCGAGCAGAAATCACAAAATGTATAAAGCTGATTTTTCTGGTTGCAGCGGAAGAGGGCCACATACACAAATTTTAGACACCAGTCTTGCACACACTTGTTTGTAACTTTATACCCGTGAACAGACCCAGTGGAACTCTTCATGTGCATAAGGTTAGTTACACGTTTAAGTTTGTACAGGAGCAGGGCCTTAGTTTCATTGGCATTCCTCCGTTTATTTCTTATGTTTTTATGTATTATTCTTCAAGTGCTTCATGCTGACTTTCCAAAGTGAGATCATCAGTCCCTAACAATGCATCTGCAGTTACTGTATGTACCATCAACTGGGCTCCCTTTTGACAATCCTGCAAGCCCTGTGCATGCAGAATTACCTCTGAGCATAATGCAACTTCAGCATACAATGAAATTGCAGGATTAGGTCCATGAAGCTTGCTTGGTTTACACACTTATTTCCTGTGTGCACTTCATTGACAGGCTTCAAAATTTGCATACCCCCTCCCCCCCGCTTGAATGGATTTGATGTGATTTTTAAATTTTAAACGACTATTCCCATGAATAGCCATTTATGGCATGTAACTTCTAAGGCCAAATCCAATCAGAGTCTTTCCATTCAATGGGCTCTGGATCTGGGATCTTCGCTTGCTACAGTTTCTGACACAAAGAAATTGTTCTCATATAAACACATTAGACAATATCATACTGTATCATGTGAACTTAGCTACTTCTGTACATATTGTTAAAGGACAGAAATGTCAGCCTGGCTGATGGGCAATGTTTGAAACACTCCACCTGTTAGCAGGTGTCCCTCCTCTGAGGAAAGGGTTAGGTGGGTTCTGCCCAAAAAGTGTTCTGCAAAATAATATTTCCCCCTCCCTCATTTCAGTCCAAATGAATTTTTTTTTTTCAAAAATTCCTCAATCCTGGATAAACAAGTGGAGCTCGCTGGAATATTGTCAATGAAATGAAATTCTGTTGAAGCCAAAACATTTTGCAGAGATGTTTTGGTTTTGATTAAGTCTTCATCAAAAGTTGTTTTGTTTGTTTTAGGTGCGATACTTATGCTGCATAGTCTGGTGGCTAGGGCCGTGGACTGGGATGTATGAAACCCAGGCTCAAATCCCTGCTCTGTCTAAATCAGCATGATCTGGTATGAAACACTCTTCTCTGAATCTGGCTCAGCAAGGTCTTGAACTGGATTTCACACATCCCAAGCCAGAGTCCTAACCACCACATTATAGAGTACCCACAACATTCAGAAAATTCTGTTTTTGCAAAGACATTTAAAATGTTGGGTTTGTTTTGATGTAGAATAAAAAAAATTCAAAACCATGATAGTGGCCAAAAATCCCACAGAATTGTCAACCTCCAGTCTGCTCAACAAACAAGTTCCTATCTGTTCATCTCCATTGCATGAGAACAGAGAGAGATCAGGCCCCACATTCTAACAGGAGCTACAGAAAAATGGCTGAGTTATGCTCATGCAAATGCAGAGGAGCGAAGGGGTAGTGATGGGAAGTACGTTTGTTGCTTCTGGATCCTGAGATCAATTTTCACAGGCCCAGAATGCTGGCACTAACTAGAGAACTCCTCAGAATTCCCCAGGCCATTCTGGCCTTTTGGGATTGTTGGTATGGCCCTGACCATGCACCTGCCCTGCTATTCCTACAGACATGCCTTCTGGCACCAGGGCTAGAAAGAGAGCTGCTATGGTGGTTCTGTACCACTCAAAGATTCACCTACCCTGGGGGAATCCTCCAGGGGATGATTAAGCCAGCTTTCACACTGGTTGCTGCTACCAGAATGATGCAAAGCAGACGGAGTGGTCATGAGGATCTTGCCCAATATATGTTTTAGACCAGGCCAATCTCTCCTTTATGAATTATTCATAAAATTGAAGGAGGTTCATAACCCTGCTCTCCTCAGTACTCTGAGAACCTCTCATCATATTTGTAAGCTGCTTGACCTAGCACCAGAAAATTTGAGACAGGTTTTTACTAATCAAATAAAACCAATTCCTGCTGTTGGACCAAATATTGTCTCAGCTTCAGTCAGCAGCTGTCAGAAAAACAGGAAGAGGGAAAAAACCTCATAGCCACAAGAAAAAGGGTGAAAGAGAGAGTTGCAAAGAAAGCGAGAAATACACTTTGGAAAGATATCACAAATTAGAATGATTGAGTTATTTGCTCTTTCAGAGATCCATAGCATTGCGGAAATGTGTTTGAGGACTAGGAACAGAAAAGTGATTTGCACTGCTATCAGTAGTAATTCAGTATTCTTGTCATCAGTCAAAACACCCTCGATGAGTAGATTGTAGCTGTATGCAAAGGAGAGAGAGAGAGTGAGTGAGTGAGTGTGTGTGTCGTATCACCTTCTTTTACTGCAGGTCAGTAAAGTGTGGAATAACGTGGTCACAGGACAACACTTATTTCTTCCCTAGACTTACTGTTTAAATTAGGAAACTCCACATGACATCAGTGTTTGTTTCTTCTGTCTCAGGCCTTGGCTACACTTGCACATTATACCGCAATACAGCCTCCTACAGTGCTCTATCTTACTCTCCATCCACAATGGCAAGGCACGTAGAGCGCTCTGACTCCCTGGCTGGAGCACTCCTGGTACTCCACCTCGGTGAGAGGATTAACCTCTGATGCGTACTGGGTGAGACGCTTCAGCATCAGTGTGAACGAGGAGTTAAGTGACTGCACTCTTATTGACCTCCAGAAACCTCCCATAATCCCCTTAAGTCAGGTGGCCTCTCTTCCCCTTGTTGGGAAATCAGCTGTAGGAATGTGGAAGTGCCTTTTCAAAGCAAGCTCCATTTCAGACAGAAGCTGCTTATCTGATCCAAGACAAAGCAAACATTTACTGAAAGAGAGAGAGAGAAAGAGAGAGACAGAGAGAGAGAGAGGCAGGCGCAGCGGGGTCTGAACTTACAAGACAGCATGCTGACACACTCTCAACACCCCAAAAAAGCACTTTCTCCCCCCACAAACACACAACACCGTCCACCCCACCCCCCACATTTGAAAAACACGTTCCCACCTGAACGCTGGGATAGCTGCCCATAATGCACCGCTCCCAATGCGGCTGCAAGTGTCGCAAACGTGGCCTCGCCAGTGCATTTGCAGCTGTCAGTGTGGACAGACTGGAGCATTTTCCCTTTGCGCTCTCCGAAGGCTGGTTTAACCCAAAGCACTCTACAGCTGCGAGTGTAGCCAAGCCCTCAGAAGCTGCCTTAGCTGCAAAGGGATAGTGGCAAAGACCTAGTAGCTGATTTTCTTGGATTTATTTGTTCAGTTTAGTTGAGGGTTAGTTTTTTTGTTTTGTTTCGTTCTTTTATTTTTACATAATTGTATAATAAATTAGTATTTTTACACATGCTCAGAAATAGTGCAGGTTTTTTAGGTGTTCTGCAGTTGCTCAAGAATTAGGTTCTCTCTTTAAATTACATTAGCTCAAATTTGTTTTATGGAACATATCTGTTTTATTTAGAATGGTTGTTTCTTTTGCAACTGCCTGTCCCACCTCTTGGTAGTTCTGGTTGTGTGCAGTCCCCGTGGTGCATAAATAAAGTGACCACTTACTGTGTACTCAAAGATGGGGGGAAATGTTTGGATGGGAAACAGCAAAGAAAATGTCATACTGTGCTCTGCACATGTAAGTAGGAGCAAATCACATGGAAAGGAGCCAATGGGTGTGTGTGTGTGTGTGTGTGTGAGAGAGAGAGAGAGAGAGATGAATCAGACTTCAAACTGGACTTTAAACTGCCAATAGAAATAAGCCCATTAAAAACACACCTCACCACCTGATTCTTATCTTTCATAAACATGGACCTTTCAAGAGTAAAGAAACTATAATACACATTCAAACATACTTCACAGGGCGCTGTTTGCATGCTGTTTAAACAGCTGGTGACTCTTCTGGGTGCCTGATTGACTTTCAAGGAATTTTGGAAATCTGCTCTTGAAAGCACCTGGAATTTTAATCTGCTACAATTTGACTCAAGGAAATTCAAGAAAAAATATATTGGCTGTTCCACTGAAGTGTGCAGATAGTCCCTCCCCTCCCTGATATACATACATAGTGACACTAAAAAATTAAAACAATTTGCAGTCACAGTACTAAATGCATGTTTCATTGGCTCCAAATAGTTCAAGATGGAGCACAAAAGCAGTTAGCTTGCAAAGGATTCTTTAGGCAAACATGGATCTAGCGAAAGGCTGAAATGGCAGCTCAACAAGTTAGAAACCACAATATATTTGTGGCTTTTCTGTTTGACTAGCAAAGTTAGAAGAATATTAAATATGGCAAATGTTCTCCATGCATGTACAGTAAAGATGTGTGCAAGTACAGGAAGCAGATATTCAGTGTGTACCTATTCAAAGTTACACTAGTCTCAAAACTTCGTTGCCTCTTTAACCATGGTACTTGTAACTATCTGAACTGTAGCAGAGAAATACATGACTTCATTATTTAGCCAGGGAACAAGGGAAGTTTTTTTGCTTCACAAATGAGTTTTTCATTCCACATGTACATCATTTTAATAACAAACACATTAAGTATGTTTCAAAACTTCAAATCTTTTACTTATGTCAGATGGGGAACACCTTGTTATAATGCTATGGTGGGAGAGTCATAGGATGTTGAAAAGTGAAAATGATTATAGTACCCGGGAGACCCTTTCAAAGAGGTATATAAGTCAGTGGAAAACATTCATTAATTTAGCTTTGAACCACTCCTGTGTGAGGTAGGAAAATACTGTTGTCCCTTACTTTACAGATGAGGCTATTGTGGCATAGTGACATAACCAAGATTTTCACATGTAGTTACCTAAAATGAGGCTCCAAATTTTTTTAGGCTCCTTAAATAACATACCTGTTTTTCAGAAGTGTTGTGTATCCAGCAGCTTCCATTAAGGCTATGGGAGCTGCTGAGTGCTCAGCACTTCTGAAAAAAGTGGCCTTGGACACACAGGAAGAACATGGTAAAGCACAGAATAACATCTGCCTCCCAGTTCTGTGTTTTAACCCTAAAATATCCTTCCTTCCCAGTGATGTGCTAATCATTTTACTATTTAATCTAAACTATTATATTTACATAAATACATAAATCAGTGTTTCAAAAAAGATCTAGGAAAATAAATCCATATCTGAACGTTTGAAAAGCCAGGATGGAAGTAGATTTGTTTGCATTCTTATTCTGAACTTTGACATGGTTATTACTGGGGCCATTTTCCTGCCTGCTCCTTCCTGCTTCATGCCAGAGGATGCTCAGTAATAAAATGAGATCACTGAGCACTGGAGGAAAGGAAAACAGTAAAGCTGTGATGCTGCAGGGTTGAACGTGATTCAATACATTATACTATAAACAAGATTACAGGGCAGTCAAGGAAGGGAAGGGAGAAGGAAAATAATGGCATGTCTACAAGTGATATTATAGTCACAGGTGACAGTGATTTTCAAGTGTCATTAGTGATTTCCAGGGCTTCACTTTTGGGATGCCTAACTCTAGACACTTTAAGAGGGTCTAATTTGCAGAGGGTGAGTGCACAACATTTCTGAAAATCAGGCCTCTGAAATGTCTCTAGTTTGGTAGGTGAAAATCAAGTCCTTTTTTAAAATGTAGGCCATAGTCTTTCATAAGCAAGTAAAACCCTATTAAATGACAGAATAGTGGTAGTGACAAAGAGTCCTGTGGCACCTTAAAGACTAACTAAATTTTTTTTAGAGCATAAGCTTTCGTGGGCTAATACCCACTTCGTCGGATGCATGCAGTGGAAGTATCCAGGGGCAGGTATACATAGGTAGGCAAGAACCAGGTGGGAGATAACAAGGTTAGTCCAATCAGGCTGAACCAGCTTGTTATCTCTAATCAGGGAGGGTGAGGTGTTCCTCTAGCAGCTGAACTGGAGGTGTGAATAGCGAGAGAAGAGAAGCTGCTTTTGTAGTTAGCTAGCCATTCAAAATCTCTATTCAGTCCCAAATTGATTGTGTCAAATTTGCAAATGAATTGCAGCTCTGCAGTCTCTCTTTGCAGTCTGGACTTGAAGTTTTTTTGCTGCAAAATGCTGACCTTTAAATCTTCTATGGTGTATCCGGTGAGGTTGAAGTGCTCTCCTACAGGTTTTTGAATATTGCCATTCCTGATATCTGATTTGTGTCCATTTATCCTTTTTCGTAGGGACTGTCCAGTTTGGCCGATGTACATAGCAGAGGGACATTGCTGGCACATAATGGCGTATATTACATTGGTAGATGTGCAGGTGAATGAACCAGTGATGGTGTGGCTGATCTGGTTTGGTCCTGTGATGGTGTTGCTGGTGTAGATGTGTGGGCAGAGTTGGCATCGATAACCTTTTTATCTCCCACCTGGTTCTTGCCTACCTATTTATACCTGCCCCTGGATACTTCCACTGCATGCATCCAACGAAGTGGGTATTAGCCCACGAAAGCTTATGCTCTAAAAAAATTTTAGTTAGTCTTTAAGGTGCCACAGGACTCTCTGTCACTTCTGCAATTCCAGACTAACACGGCTACCCCTCTGATTCTTGACAACAGAATAGTGGTAAAAATTGATTATTGTCCCACTGAAGAGTGTAAACCAGGGATGTTGTAACAAGATGTTGATGTATCTGACTTTTATTCTGGGAGATCTGTGGATTAATCTGAGTATCAAAAATTCCATTGTTTCGGAATGCATTTTCTACAGAAGCTTTGTTGCCTGGATTTGCACGTTTCATGAGATAAATTTATCAAAATCCTATGCCAAAGCCCCAAACCTAAAGCAGAAGAATTCTCCCTGTCCAGAAAGGTCAAGACCATTCTATGCTACATTAGTCCAATTCAGCTGTCAACTGAATTTCTGCTTTTCATAACTGCATGAACTTTTATGGCTTTCCAGCTGAATAATATGCATCCTGAGAATGTATTGCTAGGGGAAAAGCCAAATAGCACAAGAACACACAATGGTAAAAATCATTGAGTAAATGGTGCACATGTGTTTTTACTAACTCATATTGAAATGTCATATGCAAAGATGGCTAGAGAGCCTTTTAGCACAAATGGTTTAAATGCATTGCGCAGCATGAAGAATTATGATGCTTCAGTGAATGACTTACACCTATCATCTTACCAACACATTTTCTATGCATGTTGAGTATAAAGCCCTCTGCACAGATCACCCTGTAGTTGACACAGTAGAATGATCCCAATGTGTTCATACATAATTGGCTTCTGGAACAATTGTGAGCACCTGTAAGGCACTCATCCAGGTCTACATCAACATGTTGCAACCAAAAGGGAAAAACAGAATTCTATTAGCTTTGTTCTTGAAATGATACAATAATTCTTTCACATTGGAGCTATTTAAATACAGTGTGTTACAGCTACCACGTTAGTATCATATTACAATTTAAGCAGAGCATTATGTTCAGTGCCAAGGATATAATTAACATTCCAAATTTTAGCATGGTTGTCTAGAGATAATCATCTCAACACTGACACTGGTGAAACAAGATGATCTCCATCATGACTAGATTTAAGTAAGGATTCATAAGGAACAATTTATCCCAGGATTTTAACCTCTTGTTTTTGTTCATGGAATTTCTAGGGTTTCCTTGAATTAGCCTGATTCAACAGATATTCAATAGCATTCGAGAATCTATGCTTTTAAAAATATGAACCATGTGGATTGATTGGGAACAGTTCTCCATGACAGTTCAGAAGACGGTATCCAACCTCAGTTGGTTAATTATGATTGATCAGATATTTATTACTGATTGACAAGGAAGGTCAGACACAGGACACTGTGTCGGTTCCATGACCGGAGGACTGTGCAAGCACCTATGTGAATATTCAGATGCGTAAATTTAAAATTCAGATTCTGTGAATAATCATGATGTGACTTCTGAAACTCACTGTTTGTAAATATGTGGACCGACATTTAGATGGTGTAAAGCCCAGGGAGCTGTGCTGATCTGGGCCATTTATGCCAGTGAAACTCAGATCATTCACATGTTCCAGTACAGCAAATACAAAAAGGCCAGTGAAAATTCATTTAAAGACTCAGATGAATATTCAGAGATTCCCTCCCCCTAGCACCAACCATGACAAAACCCATTTCACATACGCATTGTAGTTGTAGCCATATTGGTCCCAGGATATCAGTGGGTGAGGCAGTATCTTTTATTTGACCAACCTCTGCTGGTGAGAGAGAAATGCTTTTGAGCCACACAGAGCTCTTCTTCAGGTCTGGGGAAGGAACTCCTAGCATCATCGCAAAACGCAAGGTGGAACAAGTTGTTTAGCAAAAGTAGTTAGGACATATTGTATGGGACCAATCAAGGTAGAGTGACCGGCTCACATCTCTGCAATGATAGGCCAAAAAGAGGGTGGTGGTGGGTTACAGACTGTTGTGGTTGTTTGATGGTACTCCATATGGGTTCCAGTGTGGGGTGGTAGGTGAGAACTATGAGTATACACCTTAATACACTTAAAACCACCTTCACCAAATAAGGACTCTCCACCAGAGAAGTACATGGGCATCATGGAACCGGCCACTCAAATACCCCAAGAGAACCGTTTCAATCCAGAAATACTCTCCCTCCCCCTCTGCACACCCCTCATCCAGTGCACTACATGCCCCAGTAACACAGTATTGAACTCACACAGGAAAATGATAAAAGACAGAAACCCCCTATCTCCTAGGGATGAACACTTTTCACAAAGCGCTCTGACCTATCAGTCATCATGATCAAAGGAAACCCGCACAACACTTGCAAAAGATGACCTTGGAGAGAGATGTGCTGCTAGCATAATTAAACCACCTCTAACGGGTGGCAGTACCTATGTCAGCGGGAGACATAGCACTGTCCAAACTGGTGCTTTTGTCAGTGAAGTTTATGTCAGTCAGGGGTGTGTTTTTTCACACCCCTGACCAACAAAAGTTTTATTGACAAAAGGCTACTGTAGACAAAAATCATGGACTGGACATAGACACTGGATTTATGGCTTATTACAACAACCTGTAGTCCATTATCCCCTTCTTTTTCTCCTATGATTGCAGAGGTGTTAATGGGCCACTCTACTGCAAAAGCTTGTCTCTCTCACCAACAGAGGTTGGTCCAATGAAAGATATTACCCCACCCACCGTGTCTCTCTAAAACCTATTTCAGTCATTTACAAATGCCTCTTCTCTTATATAACTTCCCACACTGAAAATAACCCTTCCATACAAACTTGGATTGAAGAGCGCAGTTCACTCCTCCACCTGTGGAGAGAACATAGATTTGCAGCAGAGCCTCTCTTGGTTTCCATGCTAGGTCATAGGCTGGAATGGTAGCCTCTGCCACTTCACAACTTCATTGCAGAATGTCAGGGCCCCATTGGATTTGTGCTGTTGTAGATCCCATGGCCCAGGCCCCAACTGCTTTTGACTGGATGCCCCCCTCCAATGTCATGCAATGCCTGTAAAGGCCCCAATCCTCCAACCTGAACAACTCTAATACAAGACTTGTGTAAAACAAAAGGTGAATTTTACATTTAGTGAAAAAGGGATAGCAGTAAGGTCTTATGTTTTAACAACAGGTATGATCTGACCAATCTTAATTACTTTGCCATGCACACAGTCAAGGAATGCATCCTCAAACACCACAGTGGAAATGGCAACCAGGCAAGTTTTCAAATGACCAGACGGATTTTGTAAGTGATACGTCTGAGGTGCTAAAACACTTTTAGCATCCCTAGCGTGACGTAGTTTTAAGTACGGTAAAGTTAAGTTTCTATTATCACCTATAGTTAGCAATACCAAAAATAACAGGCCCTTAGAGAAATGTCCATGAGGCTCCCAAGACTAATGGGAACCATATAATCTGTCTTTGGTCTATTATCTCAGTGGAAACACCTACTCACCTTCACAGGAAACGCCATCAGCCATGAGAGCATATCCACTTAAACAAGAGCACACAACATTTCCTTCCACAATATTACAGATGTGCTTGCAGGGGCCATTATCTAGACAATGGAAAGTTTCAAACATTTTAAAATTCAACACAGAAGTCATTTACAGAGCTTTGTTCACCCAAGTATAATCCCAGGTCTAAAGCGTGTAAATGAAAATCTCTTGGTACCTACCATCCTTCTTTTATACTCAAATAGCCCTCTGTGGTTCCTACCTGTGTTACTTAAATTATCCTGCACTGTTCTTCTTCTTAAACTAGCCTAAATAGCAAGCGTGTAATAACCTTTAAATTAGAGTCTAACCTCAGATTACCTCAGCACATTCTTCCTGACAATCCTCTAAACTCCTCAGGCTAATACCAGAGGTAACTTATGTATGGATGTGCATGGAAATGAAATCAGCCAAGGGAGCTTTGGAATTTTATTCCAGGCTTGTAAACATTCCTAAACCATCTGTGTCTCCAGCTTGTCTGTCATACATACCTTTACACTTATTTTCCTCTACTTGTAAACTCTTAATAGTGGCAGGCTGAATATTAGAGGCTTCTGGAGCAATGGTGGTTTCCACTCCTACGTCAATGTTTTGTCCATCATCAATATCTGTGAACATGTACAAAAACAAAGAATGTAGAGATGAATATTACATCTCGAGTGCCAGAAGCAAAGATTCCAAGTCAGACCTTTCATTCAGTTATCCTACTTTCCGTAATCTATAAAAATACATTTTCAGATAACTCCATAACATCTCCTGCAAAATTTATGAAGGTGCTGAGTTGATATTTGTGATCTTATAACATATTGTGGACAAGCAATTGTCCACGTACCATATGCACATGCAGAGGGTTGTATGCATAAAAGGATATGTTCCAGAATTATGCTCTAAATTTCCTCCACGAAATTAAATTTTTCTTTCAGGTGTCAAAATCTAATTAATCACACACTAGTTATGATTTAAAGCTTAGACTGCCATGAAGCCAATGTCCTTGTTTTAATTCCTCGGGTAAATTGCATGGTCAATATATAAAAATATATGTGGTCTTCAAACATAAACCGTATATTCTACTAAAATGTAATTGAAAATAATACATCCACTGTTATAGGCACAGTATGCAAAAGAATAACATCCAAACACGCAAGTAGGAGTTTTGGTGACTAACATCTATCATTTCCTTTAAGTGGCTAAAAAACACCCTTCAAAGGTATTACAGCAGATCTAAACTAGTGCTCTGTTCTGTTATATCAAC
The DNA here is from genome assembly GCA_007922305.1 of Dermatemys mawii. Classification (NCBI taxonomy): domain Eukaryota; kingdom Metazoa; phylum Chordata; order Testudines; family Dermatemydidae; genus Dermatemys; species Dermatemys mawii. The sequence continues at coordinate 2,786,437 of ML677379.1, forward strand.
AGGAGCAATCCAGTTTGTGTGTGTCATCTTTTTCTGTCTAAGCTGAACAAGGCCCAGTTCTGCCCTGAGATGTACAACTCCTGCTGGCTTCAGCAGAAGTGGTACACACACATCTAAGTGCACAATATAACCCACAGGGTGTGTGACAATGAGAAATAACTGACCAGGATTACTGCATGAGGGATTTTCCATAAAAATCACAGGTATGGGAGGCTCAGAGGCATGAGGCAAAGGCAGGAAAACTTCATGTGGTATATCCCAATTAGATTTCCCAGAGTCAGAAAATAAGGCAAGCAAAACAGATTTATCTGATCCAGCTAGATTTTCTGCCATGAGGGTAAGTCAACCCAGCTAAGAAAAATAAAAGGCACATTTTATCTGTCCTAAGACATCACTGATTAATTCTCTGTAAAAACAAACAGAGATTTTCTTTTTTCAAAATATTAACAAGATAATGTAAATTAAAAGGAAAAAAAATCAGGGTTCTGCAGAGAGTTCAGCGGCGTTATCCCTACCTAAGAGTCCATTGAGGGACAGAGGAGACAGACATATAAAACAGGATGGGTTTGTTAGTTACACACCTAAACAGGGGAAATATGAAATAGGAGGAATAAGAACACCAGTAGGAGCACTGAGAGCTACAGCACACAGCAGCACTTATCTGATGTAGCTTTAGGTACAGGATACTTGCAAAACTGCCATAAAAATTTACCACCAGACACAAAATCTACTACTCCACCACTGTGCTTCTGATGGTGTTGGTGGCAGGATCAAACAAACAAAGAAATTTGATGTTGATGAAAGGGTGAACTAAATTTTGCAAGGCTGAAGTTCAGAACTGTTTTCATTACCACTTCCTATCAGGCTCCCTCCATGGAATTTAATATAAACAAAAGAGCAGAGAGCTGTAGCAAGACTGTAGACAAAAAATACCTCACTGATGTAACTTTCTTAAAGTCATGGCAAGAAGAATGATATAAGAACTCATTATTTGGATTTCGCTGACAGTACTTGGAGTCTACGGTTTGGCAAAAATTGGATGGCAACATTTCTTTTGCTCGTTAAATAAGCAAAGAATGTCTAAATTAAAAGCACTTGTAATTAACCTGAAGTTTTAACTTTTCAGATTAGCTGAGTTGAAATCTTGCCATTGGCAAACTTTAGATATCCAAACAATTACAACACACTAGGCTTTCTTTACAAGGCTTCCATTGCATTAGGTAACGCTATATTTTAAATCACTAGACAGAAGTCAATGACTGCAAAGAAAATTCAAGTTCAGGAAGCATTACCATGCGTTTGACCTGAAAAAAGATTATTTTCGTTTGGAAAACTAGCCATGACATACAAATTACCTCATGTGACACATGACACTCTGCAAATGCAAATCATTACAAATCCTTTACTTTTTTCAAAGGACCCTAAAGGTGCCTTCCTCCTTTAGGATCTATTGAAAATTTCATCCCAACTGCATTTACTTTTACATTTGCCACATTTTTCTGTAACGTATGCAAATTTCAAAAGTTGCAGGAACCTTTCTAAGAGGTTCCTCTTGCTCACACTCCAACCTTCTGTATTCTGATGTGAAGTCACAATGCTACATTGGCAAAATCATATTCATGATAAAAATAATTTGAAATTATAACTACTAAAGGACACGTGAGTTTGGAAATAAAGAAATTAGTCACATCCTCAGTTTGAACATCAGGCTGGACCTTTTTAGAAGGATTAGATTTGGTTCAGATTATTAGTTTCCCCAGCGCAATATAAAATGTGTCTTACTCTCAACAACTCCACTGGAACCTCCAAAGAATTGTTCAGAGTGGTACTAACGAAATCCAGCACAAGGAAGTGTATCTTCCATTCTTAATGGATTCTTCCATTCTTACTGGAAGATACATGTCTACCCCCATAGATAACTTTGAAAAGCTTCTCAGCCAATATCAGGAAAAAATCCCTGACTGAGAACTATCAGACTCAAGAAAAGTGGTGAAAGCTCCAAAGCTTGGGTCATTTAAAATTAAACAGATAAAGAGTAGACAACGCATCTGAGGGAATATTCCTGCTTATCTAGTTGCTATGATTTCCTATTTTCCTTGCACGAGCACAATATCTCTTCCCCCCTTCCCCAACTCTTTGTTCCAAATAGTATGAAACTAAATAAAAATTCAGATTAAAGCTGGACAGGTCAGTAAAGATGGCAAGGTGAGGACATGACCAGTCATGTATCGGATGACTTTTCTTTATTAGTTTCCTGTCCATGTTTCTCACCTGGATTACAGCTGAGCCCATCATCTTGCAGAGTAAATCTTGGGAAACATGAACACTTGTAAGATCCCACTGTATTGATGCACAGGTGCTGACAAAGCTCTCCCGGATAGACAAGGCACTCATCCAGGTCATCTCCAGGTAAGCTGTTAGACAGTTCAGCTTCATTACTGATCGACAAGGCTTCATTGTGATCCTCAATTTCTGAAACTACCAACATCATAGCGTCATTAAGCAAGATAGGAACCTAGAGAATACTGCATGTACTTACTCAGAAAACTATTACAAATATTTTGCACATCTCTATTAAGATAAAACTAGTGATACCTTACTACCACCTCAAGGGAAAACAGCTGATCTGATTAGACAGCATGGCACAGGTAAGAGCCAAGATCTTCAGCTGCTATAAATTAGTGTAGCTCCATTGATCCTAGGAGAGGATCTGGTCAAAACCCAAATACTCTAAAAATATGCAAAGGATTTTTGCGACTTTTCCCATGCTGTAACTGTTTGAAGAATCAAACTATTGGTGCATCAGTGTGACTGTTCTGGGCATTCTTAACAAAATACAGAAGGATTATTAAAGACATTGGTACATATAGTTCCTTTTTCACTCTACTTCTGATATGCTGAACAGCAAATACGATTCTTTAGGAGAGACTTTCAGAGACTTTTTTGGTTGGAATTTCTAGGAGCTTTGAAAGCTTTCACATGAAAGCACTGAGAACATCAGGGTCACATTTTATACTGTCTTACTTTTTAAATTCCCATGTGCAACTTTAGCCTTCCTTTAAAAAACCCCCCAAAAATGCTCAGTGTATTTTTTCCATACTATATGCTAATACTCTGGAAAAAAGTTAGATGGAATAACCCCCTGTCCTTTGCCCCAGGTGAAAATGTTCACAAATATTGTCATTTTCCCCAGAAATCTTTAAAACATTACATCTTAAAAAGCTTTCCACTCTTGAAAGAGAAAATACATAAATATATAAAAGCCTGTGTGTTCTAGATTTCTGTTTCTTATTGAAGTTCCATGGCTTTTGAATGTCAGAAATGTGTGTGTAACATAGCACCAGCTGCACTACCCAATCCTTACACTGGTTTAACACAGAATCATCCCATGTACAAGCTGGGAGAAGAGAATGGACAAGGATTTGAATCCAGCATGTTAGATGGCTATCAAGAGGGACAATTACTTGTTAGTTATGTGTACCAGGTGCTTGGTACAACATGCTGGAGAGAGTATGATCTAGTAGTTAAAGAAAGTGACCAAGAGTCTTGACTCCACCATTCTATTCTCTAGTTCCACAGCTCTCTCACTGTGTGACTTTAGATAAATTCACTTAAGTGCTTGCTGTCAGTATATTCATTTGCAAAATGGATATAACACTATTTACACACCTTGCAAGATGCTAAGGAGCTGCATTTATGTTTGTAAAGAACCTTGAGTCCCTGACTGACAGGCATTGTGGTATTTAATGCAAAACAAGGACAGTCCAATAGGTCTCAGTTTTGGTTCATCTGCAGTTTGCAAACCTCATTCAAGAAGTTTTGTTTGCACCATAAACCAGGGGCCAGATTGTTTGGAGCAAACTCAGGGCTTGGCCACATAGAGACTTTAGGGTATAAATCTATCTAGTGTGCACAAACCTGCTGCACACTAAGTGACCATGTGGATCTTGATACTGTGCACTAAATGTCCCGTAGTGTGCTTTGACCTACTGCAGTCAAAGTGCACTATAGAGCTTGCAGTTCATGGTAGTCCAAAAGGCTAATTAATGAGTGGCAAGCTAGCATGGTATAAATTTATATCCTGACTTGCCACACACTGTCTCCATGTGGAGAAGTCCTCAGTTTTGTTTTGTGCAGAGCCTACGAGTTGCTACCCTTATAAAAAGGCACTCACCCCCCACCTTTACCTTTGCAATCTTCCAAGGAATGACTCACTGACTTTCAGCCAGCCCATTCCAGCACCAGTGACTCTGGGGAGCACTGAGAGGCAGCTCCACCAATCTCCTTTGATATTTTGGCCTGGCTGCTACCCGCCAATTTTAAAAAGATTTTTTGAGGGCTCAGAACTCCCCATCTATCTATGGCAAAAAGATTGCACTGCTGCTGCCATTACGTTTACTGAGCCTGAGAGACAGGAACCCCCAGCCTCTTCAACACCATTTGGTAGGGAGCTACTTGCTTCTGCTGAAAGTGGACTCAAAGGAGAGGATAGGGAGAAAATATCATTAGTGATGCTCTAAGGATACATCTACAGTATGAAATTAGGTCAAACTTATAGAAGACAATTTTTTGGAAGAGATTTTATACAGTCGATTGTGTGTGTCCCCCCTAAGCACGTTAAGCCAGCAGAGTTCTGCCTGCACAGATTCTTCTCCCCATACTGTGATCAGATCCAGTACCTCCTGTTCGGTCCATGCTGGAGCTCTTTTGCAATTCTGGAACTGCATAGTCACCTGTGCTGATGAGCTCTGCATGGTCTCCGGTCTCCTGTGCTGGTGAGCTTTGCACGATCACCTGTACTGATGAGCTTGCCACACTGGCCAAATAGGAAATGAAATTCAGAAATTCCTGGGGCTTTTCCTGACTACCCGGCTAGTGCATCTGAGTTGAAAGTGCTGTCCAGAGCGGTCAAAATGGACCATTCTGGAAGAGCTCCTGGAGGCCAATACCATTGAATTGCATCCACAGTACCCCAAATTTGAACCAGCGATGTTGATTTTACTGCTACTTTCCTTGCCAGGCAGGAGTACAGAAATCAATTTTAAGAGCCCTTTAAGTCGACAAAACAGGGTTGGTTGTGCGGACAGATTGAGTTTTAATTCGACATAATGCTGCTAAATTTGACATAATTGCGTACTGTGGACCAGACCTAAGTCTGCATTTTGAAGAGGCAAATGCTTTTTCAGTGATGCTATTCAGCACACCCTGTAGAAACTACTTGGCTTTATGTCAGTTTTGTGACAAGCAATAAGGATGCAAGGGGACTGAGTGCTTGATAAAGCCTTGTTGGCATGGAGAGTTACTCCTGATGAACTCCATGTGTAGATGCTCTTATTACAGATTAAGAGTGCCTCACTCCACTGTATTAGCCAAATCTGGAGTAAATCTGCTTTAAATTCACATCCTACCTCATTCCAGATTAACTTCCAAGTATAGACAAGCCCTAACCATTAGTAAATATTTCCTGCGCACAGAAAGGAACAGTCAGTCCTACTTGTCTCAGTGAAAGCTTTATGGGTAACCATGCTGGACAATCTAGTAGGTTGCATCGTTCAACCTGCTGGCTAATGATAGGTGGGTACCCCAAGCAGCAGACAGCTGGGTACCCCAAGTTCAGAGGCCATTCTAAATTTTCTGACCCAGTTCAGTCCATCTCTGGTCCAAAGGAAGCGCTTTATTTTCGACTGAAAGTGAAACCAATTGTACTTCCACAGCATCACTTTTTTTTTTTTTTTTTTGGTCTTGAATGGAGAAACCACTCATCTGTACAACTGCCTGTAATTTAAACCTGGGAACCTACTTCTCTCAGGTGTCACTGTTGGCAGAGGTTCGGGATGCCTTTTTATTTCTGGAGGAATAAGAAGATCTTCTCCTTCACAGCAGGATAGCATCACGTGGTTGCACGGATAGCCGAAATTTGGGTTGGACTCACAGGTTTGCCCCTCACTTTTTACCCTCAGTCCCAGAGTGCAGCAATCACAACATTGCTGTAAAGAAAGGAGACAATTAGCAACCTAGTTTCTTTGTGCCCTGTGTTCTATATAAATAGAGTTGGGCCCAAGCCCCAGAACTGGAGTTGATCTGAACTTCCCCTAGGAGCAAGGATGTCTGAATCAATGGTTAGGATTTAGCCAATTACAGAAATGGAATGCTCACTCCCTGCTTATTTTGGCTGGTCTAGTACAAAGGGGGTAATTGAAGTTGGATGGATATTGAAGTCTAGCTGCAATGTGGACTTCAGTTACTGTTCACATGGAAGCAGAAGACAAATGCTGTAGGAACAGCTGCTCACAACCATTGCATACATTAGTCATTGTTCCGGATATATTTAATACACTATAGACTAGATGTGGAAAATTTGTAGGTTCTTTAAGACAATCTCAAATGAACATATAGAACCTTAACAAGCAATCACTCTGCCCCAGTTACTGTTTAATAAATTGTCAGACATCTTTTTATAAGTAGCATGCTTCACAGAGCAAGTTACTATTTCATTGGTCTCACATTAGATTTCTCTTTATGTTGGGATTTTTGACAAAACTGCAGTAGCAACAGTAAATTAAATGTGCTCCTTTGACAGCTTGGGCTATCTAAGTACATTGGAGGGAAAATGACTGAATGCATATTGGAATCTGCACATTGTGTGATACTTTAGTCTTCAATCGCTAAAGATAATACTGTTCCACAAATACCCAAGTGAAGTGAATTTATCATTATCACATAATTGATATTTCTGTCAACGTATTACCCAGTCTTTTGCAATGAATCCTACACACTAGCCTACACAAGAAGTTAGCCAACTCTAAATAAGGGCTCAAATTGCCAAGTGCTAGTTTGAGATGAGGTTAGAACAGCACTGCTCATATAATCAACTTTTTCTTTCACAATAAGATTGTTAATTTATCACAGGAGGTGATGGTATTTACCCCATGGCATTCAACTTAAGATCCCATTTGCAAACCCCTAAATTTCACTATGACACACTGAACACTATAGTTACCAGCTCCACAAATGTAGGAGACTACTGAGGACTAGACTGTTCCTGGCCCTTACATCGGTTTATAGTAGGGGAAGAGGGTATAAGGAGCTGTCCTCCTTTAGCACTCTGCATAAGCACCAGGAATGCTCAGGTGAACAGACTCCAGGCACCTATTGTCCTGCAAATGGACTCCGGTTTCAGTACTCCTTGACTCCCCTGAACACGAACCGACATAGCTGACGGCTGCAAAGATGGGGTTAGGAAACAGGCCAGAATGCATTGCTAAGAATTGTACCCATCCTCCCCTTCCATGGGTCATCTAAAAAGGATAACAAAGATTGTGGGCTTTCCCTGCACACTGGGGAGACGGGGGAGGACTCGTTCTTTCCTGGGGCACATCCCTCCTGGAATTTCCCTTGGAGTGGGGTGATTGTATGGACCTTTACTCAGGGCTATATGCAATTTCCACAATTAGGCCATAAAAGTGCACTAGACAAACACCGAATCCTATATATGTTTAAAAGTCCTTTCTGAGCATCTCTCATGTTTAGACACAATTAATAGCTAATCAAGCAAGGAAGTGGAGGAGCTAACTCACCCTGGTACACAGACCATAGGGAGATCACATGTAAATGAAGATGCCCAGCATGATGTGAATATTAAATAGCTGACCTGACACCTTAATAAATACACTGTTGGATGCTCACATTCATAGTGAATGGTTATAAAATGCTTGACAGCACTCAGAATCTCCCTTCCTCTAGATGAGTGATCAGAGTCAATATGTCCAGTTCTCATTTATACCTCTGCAACCTCATTGAGACTGCCCATATGAACTAAGACCAATGATTTCAGTCTAGTTCAGCTGCAGACAGCAATCAACGGCATGAAACAGAAGCCACATTTAAACTGGCACCAGCTGACAATGTCAGCGGAAATTCCAAGAAGTGAATGGGGTGAAAACTGAACTGAGCTCTCTCTTCCAGACTAAACCAGTCACACCAAACCAGTCTCCTATCACAGGCTGTTTTCCTCCCAGTGTCATGCTGTGCCCACTGACACACCATCCCTGTCAAACTTGGATTTTTCACCAGCCCTGCTCCCACTATGGACAGGGCTATAACAGAGAATTTGGGCTTTTAGGGCTTCCTCCAAAAGACCCACAAAATGTACTGCAATGGAACTCAGTTTTTCTGTGTCTGAGTCGCCTCTGTGAAGATTCAAACCTGCAGTTTCAGGGAGCCTACATATTTCATGCCTGATGTTCCGGCCACAAAACTGTTCCTCCACCTTGCTCACTCTACTCCCTCATTTTCTCAGCCTTTGCTCTAGCACACCACATATTCTAATGTGGCTTTCACTGTTATCTATTTGTTAGAGCTTCAAAAATGTAATAGACGATCAAATGCTGTACACCGCTACACATTTAACAACAACACAGAAAAGTCCAAAAAGACGGACTGGTCCACCTTTTCTAAAGCAAAGTCTGTTCACACTGGGTTTTTGGGGGTAGGCACCAATCTGTAACTGCAGGCCCTACTCCTGCCATTGACAAACTAATCTTTGGTACTACAGCTGCTTGAAGGCTTTGTCAAAACACTGGTTCCCAACAAAAATGGCTTTTCAACTAAAATGGATTTTCATTTTGTTAGCAAAGTTCCATGTTTTGTTTAAAACAAACAAACCATTATTAATTACTTTGAATGGCCACTATGAATGACAATGAATAGTTATGGGGCCAGAGAGAGGGAGTGAAAATGACGCTAGTGCCAGGTAGTCAGGCCATGCACCTGGGATATGGGAGACCCGATATCCCTATGCAGAGACGCATATGCATATGCAGAGACGCCCCTATGCAGAGACGGCTCCAGGCACCCATCTAGCAAGCAGGTGCCTGGGGTGGCCAACGGGACTGGGCGGCATTCCTTGTGCTCTCAAGGTGGCAGTCAGGCGGCTTCAGCGGCACGCCTGCGGCAGGTCCGCCAAAGCCACGGGACTGGCGGATCTGCCACAGACACGCCACCAAAGCCGCCTGACTGCCGCCCTGAGAGCTTTTCCTTCACCACTTTGGATGGCAAAAAAGGTAGAGCCAGCCCCGCTCCTATGATTGATTATTTATAAATAGTAGAACTGCTTCAACAATAGAGACTGAGACAGTCCCATACCAGAATAGTCCAGTGGCTAGAACACTTTTCTGCAATGTAGGAAATCCCACTTCAAATCCCTTCTCTACAGCAGGTGGGGCCTTCTGCATCAGAGGTGAATTCCCTAACCACTGAAGTTGCCTCTCCACAATACTGTTCAGTGACTCTAGTCCTCATTTGCTTTCTTCATAACTGCCAAAATCAAAATGAAAAATTTTGAATCAGGCCAAAAGAAAACATTTTAATTTTTTGTTTGGCTGAAACTATTTGGTGAACTTGGAATGAATTTGCAAATAGTTTTGGCTCAACAAAGACTGCATTTGTTGGCAAATAACTTTGCTGAAAAAAGTCACCCAACTCTGTTCTTCGCTTCATGTTCTGCTCCTCTCCAGAAATATAGTATCTTGAAATGTCGGTTAATTGGGTTAGATTGTAAGATCTTTTGAAGATCTTTTTTGTATTCCCTGTAAACTCTTAAAAACCAATGGCCATAATGGAAAAAAATATATAACTACATATATAGTTTTCCCGTGAGCATTTTCTGTGAAGCCACCAATGAAAGGAAAAGTGTTTGATTAAAATACTGTTGAAAAGTCTTTCTTAATTTTCAAGAGATGTGATTTACTATTATTATTATTATTGATTTTTCTTTTTCGTAGCAACTACTATATCCTAGGAGCTGCGTAGACAGAATAGAAAGGCAGTGCTCCTGCCTTGAAGAGAGTAGAGTTTAAAACCACTTCATTTGAATGAAAGCATTACATTAATGTCTGCATAGCATGGATTCACAGTGCTGAGGATTGAGGTTTTACTACAAACAAGACACAAGCAATAGGCAAAATTTTCCTCTTCACTTACATCTAAACTAGAAGTGCTCCACTGGCATAGGAATACTATACTGGCAAGACTGCACAGTGAACTTTGTACTGGTAGAGTGAAACCACCCCACCACAAACAAAACAAGCTATACCAGGAAAAGCACAGCTTTGCCATGTAACTGAATCTACACAAGGAGCTTCTACTCGCATGACGACGCTGGTCAGGGATCACACCTCTACCTGACATAGCTATGCTGGCAGAAGTCAAACATCGACCTGTCCTTCCTCATTGAGAGTTCCTTGTGGGTGAAACAAGCACAGTGCAGCAATAGGGAACTGCACTGCATATATGACACCCACCCACAGATCTAAGAGTAGCATATTTGCCTTATATCTGAAGTATCTAAAGGCCAAAATCTACCCACAAATAGAGTTGTGAAAGTTTTATTGATTTCTCTGCACGTTTCTGATGGCAGAATTTTGTCTCTTTACTAATATTTTGAAGACTTTGAAATGATAATCCTGCATACCTAATTAAGCCCTATACTACACAACACATGACATTATATTTTCCTTACCAACAAATAAAATTATTTGCAAGACTCTCAGATGCATTAGAACAGACAGCGCTAATAAGTTTCCTGCTGACATAATAGAATATTACATTTGAGCATACAAACAACTACATAAACCTGTTCAGTGTTTAAGGAATTCCGAAACCTTCACTTCAGGCCTAAACTGGAGAAATGTGCATAACAAATAAGAGGCCAGAACTTTAGCTGCCTTAATTGGCTTAGCTCCTCTAACTTCAATAGAGCTAAGCTGATTTAGACTGGCTGAGGTTCTGGTACATGGTTCATTACTCAAACCACCAGTTAATAGCCCTTCTTTATTTATGAGGAAAAGCCTCTGTGATAATCTAAATATTTGTTTCTTGTCAAATTTTTTGTTTAGTTGGTAAATTAAACTGCTATTCAATAATGTGTCTAAGCTGACAAATTATTCAGTAATGGGCTTTTCCAATTATATCTTTGATTAGGCTTTTCCCTATCATTTTTCTAAAATCTACTACTGCAGATATAAAAACTGTAATAAACTTCTCCCACCCTCTTCCAAATGGAGAAAGCAATAACAAAACAGCAAGTTAAATCTTAACAATGAGAGAGGAACAATACAAATTATCTCATTACAAAGTTTTAGAACTCTCAGGCACAATTAAGCCTGAATGCAAACTACCAAAATATTTAGCTAAGTATGATTCCCATGCCTTACCCATGCCACTTTATAAATAAATAAACTCCATGACACAAATATAAAGCACCTTTAAAAAAATTGTACAAAACTCAATACATCTGCATCAGAATAGGACTTGCAAAAGTACCAAAGGGTCTTGCCTTATAAAAAGATCTTCCACAGGTATCACTTTCATCAGGTCCACACAAATCTCCTTCCTTGGCTGCAATCATGCCAGCAACGCAGCTGTTTTCTTTTAAGTATGAGACACAACACTGCTTCTGAGCAATTCTGCAAAAATGGAAGAGGATTAAGTGTTAACTGGCATTCAAAAGGTAGTGCCATCAGCATGCAAGAATACACAGTAAGAATGCATGTCACTGGAGATAAAAATATATTTATTCCTTACATTTCATCACCTTTTTTTACATGTATACTATGGGTGACATCTTGTTGCCATTGAAGTCAATGGAAGTTTTGCCATTGACTTCAACAGAGCTAGGATTTCACCTATTAAATTCTATCTTCGACTGGAAAATGTGACTTATAATGAAAGACTTAAGGAGCTCAATCTGTTTATCTTAACAAAGGGAAGGTTTGATCCTGGTCTATAAGTACCTATATGGAGAACAGAAATGTGATAGCAGAAAGCTCTTCAATCTAGCCTGCAAAGATATAAACAAGAGTCAATGGCTGGAAGTTGAAGCTAGACAAATTCAGGCTCAAAATAAAGTGCAAATATTTAACCATGAGGGTAAATAATTATTGGAGTGACTACTCCATTTTCCCACCACTAGACATTTTTAAATCAGGACTGTATACACTCTCTCTCTCTCTCTCTCTCTCTCTCGATCAAACAGGGACTAATTCAGGGAAGTCTTGTGGCCTGTGTTATACAGGAGGTCAGACTAGATGATCACAATGGTCTCTTCTGACTTTATAATCTACCAGTCAGCATTCAGATAACAATGTCTGGCACTATATAACTATTATAGACCAATGGATTAAACCTCATTCAACATATAGCAGCGGTGGGCAACCTGCGGCATGAGGGTTGCACACGGCCTGTCAGGGTAATCTACTGGTGGGCCACGAGACAGTTTGTTTACATTGACTATCTGCAAGCACAGCCACCTGCAGCTCCCAGTGGCCGCAGTTCACCGTTCTCAGCCAATGGGAGCTGCAGGAAGTGGCAGCCAGCCCCCGCAGTTTCCCGCAGCTCCCATTGGCCCGGAACAGCAAACTGCAGCCACTGGGAGCTGTAGGCAGCTGTGCTTGTGCATGGTCAGTGTAAACAAACAGTCTCACGGCCCACCAGCAGATTACCCTGACGGGCTGCAGGTTGCTCACCAGTGATATACAGTATTAGACTAATGATCTTAACCTTATGTTTTTGTGGTGGACCCATTTTGAGGTGATACAGGGGAAGTAGGGAAAGGATTTACTTTCTCCAGGCAGAACCCTTTATTGTTCCAGTGCCTGCCACAAAGTATAAGAATTGTCCAATACGGGGCATCCCTGTAATAGTGCACCCAAAGGGTGTAAACTCAGACCTCTCCAACCCGCAGTCTCACAAACATGCACTGGTTGTAAGGGACGTTGCTTTTTAACAGCCAAAGGCTAATAACCAGTTAGATAGCCTTTACTGACAGCAAGTTCCAAGCCAAAAATGGTTGTCATTAAGATCTGTATGATTATTAGAGCAAAGAAACAAGTCTCTTTGGAAGAAAACTCCCCCTTCCTTTTTTTTCCCCTTGAGAAAAAAATATTTCCAATTCATTTTTTTTCCTGAGGCTTGGGAAAAAAAACTGGAAGATGTCGTTTCACATTCCTGCACAAACTAGCCTCTAACTGCAACTTGGCCATTGGCCATTCACACTTAAAATGTCAATGGCCAGCTGCAACACGTTTAAGTTAACATTTACATGCTGGAAAATGTATGAATAGTGTTATCAGTTAATCCATGGTCTGTGGTTGAATAAAGGAAGAAGATCTTTTTCCCCTTTGTGTTTTGTTTTTCCAGTAACATTGGCTTCTTGTTCCCATTAGAATTGCCAACTAGAAACAACATAGAGGTTTGTTTGCAATTTTAGTGGCTAATGTCCAACTATATTTGAGGATTTAGTCTATTTTTTTAACTGCCATCATAGGACATCTGAAATTTTATTGATGGTTATTATGGCTCTTTGAAAATGTCCAAAAGACCAACACTGAATAAAACAGTTTTTTTGGATATAAAGCACCTACAACCCAAAAATCATTAGCTGCTGTTGAAAGGCCAAAGTCTGCATGGATTAATGTTCCTCAGAAATACAACATTTTGCCATGAAAAGTTCCTTTCCAATACAAAAAGAGTACAATAGTGATCAAGTGCTATAGGAAGTGCAACTGGTCATTTTTCTAGTAACTTCTTGTAACTTCTTTAGGGCCACCTATGCAAACAAAACGATGGGTTCTAAATTAGTCATTTAGAACCCATCTAGATCTTGGAGATCTTGGCGTGGTCCTGGATAGTTCTCTGAAAACATCTGCTCAATGTGTAGCAGCAGTGAAAAAGCTATCAGAATGTTAGAAACCATTATCAAAGGGATAGATATTAAAATAGAAAATATAAATATCACTGTATCAGTCTACTACACCTTGAATACTTAGTGCATTTCTGGTCATCCCAACTCAAAAAAGATACATTAGAATTGGAAAAAGTACAGAGATGGGCAACAAATATGAATAAGAGTATAGAACAACTTCCATATGAGGAGAGATTTAAAAGACTGGGACTGTTCAGCTTAGAAAAAGAGATGATTGGGGGGATATGATAGAGGTCTATAAAATTATGAATGGTGAGAATAAAGAAATGTTATTTACCCCTTCAAATAACACAAGAACCAGGTGTCACCCAATGAAATTAATGGACATCAGGTTTAAAGCAAACATAAGAAAGTACTTCTTCACATAAAGCACAGTCAACTTGGAGATGTTGTGAAGACCAAAAGTTTAACTGGGTTCAAAACAGAATTAGATAAGTGCATAGGTCCATCAATGGCTATTAGCCAAGATGGTTAGGGATGTAACCCCATACTTGGGGTGTTCCTAAACCTCTGACTGCCAGAAGCTGCAACTGGATGACACGGGATGGCTCACTCAACAATTGCCTGGTTCTCTTCATTCCCTCTGAAGTATCTGGCACCAGCCACTGTTAGAGGACAGGCTACTGGGCTAGATGGACTATTTTCTTACTCAATACGGCCATTTTTTATGTCCTTACCAATATAAACAGGATGCGTGTAAGCCCTACTTTATTCTAGTGCAGTGTATCTATATTAGGAGTTTGTATTGGTTTGACTGCATTGATGTACTTATCCCAGTGCAAATTTCCTAAATGTTGGCAGGTCTTCAGCAGAACTTTTTTGTGCTTTAGTAGTTACTCCTTGTTAATTTATTGCCATTGTTTCTTGGCAGCCATTTTGACCCAGGTATTATTGGGGATATTCAACATTATATCCATAATGTTAATGAGAAAAGTCAAAACTAGCTAAAAATATCTCACATATTTTAAACAAGGGTTAATTTACTGCTTAAAACAAAGAAGACTGGGGGAAGGGGAAGGAAGAAAAATGTATACCATTATAGTTTTGGGTTGTTTTTACACTTGTGACGCCTGGACATAGTAGGAAAAATCTCCCTGTCTGACCGAGCTAACTACAATATCTGTAGTATCTATACCAGTGGTCTTCAAAGTGGGGTGCGCGAGATCCCCCACGGGGGACCACAGTGTCCTGTCGCTGCCATGGGATCGGCCCCAGAACGCCGCCGAAATTGAAAGTGTTCTATTTGTGTCCCACCGAAATGCCGTTGAAAGCAGAAGCTTTCTATTCAGCGGCATTTCAGCAGACACCCCCGCCCTCCGGGCCACGAGAGGACTCGGGAAAGCGGAAGGGGGCCGCGGACACAAATGTTTGAGAGATGCTGATCTATACAGAGGGCAGAGTGTGTCATTTCACACATCGTTCCCAATGAGCGGCATGAATCCCAAAAAGTTGTGCAAACTTTATACTAACCTTAACTTCACATCAATAAAGACAATTTCAATTCATATATTTTCCATTCCCCACCTAGAAGAACTGTTCCGTCATGGAACAAGCAAAAGTTAGGCCTGATGGGTAGATGAATAGAAAACATCCAATGAAAACCCAGGTGCTGCAAGAGGCAGTGTGGGTGATTTAGTTAGTAGCACCACAGCCTTGGAATCTGTACTGATCAAATGCCCCAGGATAGTGCAATGGGACATTAATGTTGGGACATTCTAGGCTCTCCTCAACTGGTGTAAACTGGAATAGCTACAAGCCCCATGGGGCTGTGCTTTTTTGCCCCAGCTGAAGATCTGTCCCTTTCATCTTTCAGCTTTGACACAAGATCAGGTGCACTTTTGATCATTTGCAAAAATCTAGTTGTTAATAATTTGTTATCCTGGACACAATAGTAGTTAACCTGTAGAGTCTATGTCATCCTGTATTTTTCTGGATACCAACAGAACTGAGTTAGCTGCTTCCTTTCAGTTACTTGGTTGCCCATAGGTACTTACAAGCAGTTTGACATACAAATAGATCATATGTATGTGTATCTGTATAACGGAAGTGCAAACAACTGGGGGCACAATGTGTTTTCTGTCCAGGTTTTCCTACTGTGACTGTCATTAAAGCATCTGGTTGACTTATAGGATACAGATTTGTTATGTGAAGTTTTCGAATCTTTAACATACATGTACAAGTGCAACAGCTGTAATTTTGCAAGTGCAGAAGTGGAGCGTATGTTTTCCAAATCATATATCTGTTGTGCATAAATACTGTTATATTACAACCCAATGGACTGGACTTTAATCTCACTTCCATTGGTTTTCAACAGTATAGCACAGGGGTGGGCAAACGTTTTGGCCCGAGGGCCACATTGGGGTTCAAAATTATGCAGAGGGCCAGGTAGGGAAGGCCCTGCCCCCTATGTGACCCACCCACTTCCCACCTCCCTAACTTCCCCCTTCAGAACTGCCAACCCCCCCGCACTCCTTGTCCCCTGATCACCCCCTCCAGAGACCCACTACTCTAACTGCCACCGAGGAGCCCACCCCCTAAGCTCCCTGCTCTTTGTTCCCTGACTGCCCCCCTCCCAACACTCCCCACCTTGACTACCACCCCTCCAGAACCCCACCCCATATCTATGCCCCCCTGCTGTTTGTGCCCGGAATGCCCCTCCTGAGCCCCCTCCCCACCCTAACGACCACCACTCCCCTTGACCCTCCCCCAAATCCCCCTTGCTTACCTTCCAGCGCTCCAGCACTGGGCTCTGCCCCGGTTGCGTCCAGGCCAGGGAGCGCATGGCCCCACAGCTCCCCGGGCTGGCCTGGCATCTGGCTTGGGAGCACTGGGGCCCCGCGGCATGCTGCGCCCAGATCGGCTCCAGGCCCGGAGCATGGAAGCCCCGCGGCTGGCTCCCCGTGCCTGGCCCGGCCCCCGGCCGGGAGCGCTGGGGGCCCCGCGGCTGCCGCGTTGCGCTCCTGGGCCAGCCCCCGGCTGGGAGCACTGGGGCCCTGCGGCTGCCACGCTGCGCTCCTGGGCCAACCCCCGGCTGGGAGCACTGGGGCCCCGCCACTGCCGCGCCGCACTCCTGGGTCGGCCACGGTCGGGAGCACTGGGGCCCCATGGCTGATGAGCCGTGCTCCTGAGCCGGCCCCTGGCCGGGAGCGCAGGATCCTGGAGCACGCCATGCTCAGCCCCGCCCCCAGCCCAGGAACAAGTTCGCGGGCCGGGTAAAAATGGCCGGCGGGCCACATGTGGCCTACGGGCCGTAGTTTGCCCACCTCTGGTATAGCACCTCTGATGTCAATAGATTTATTGCTGCTTTCCACCGGCACGAGTTCAGAAATAAGACTAACATCTTAAAATGTTTAAATCACTTTAAAGAATTCACATGGTTTTCATATTTGACACTCTGAAATCTGTCAAAATATTTTGTTTCTACTTCCTCTTTTTCAGACTAGAAAAAGAGAGAGTATGAAATGGAGTTAACACATTATTCATATTACTCTGCTCTTTTCTTAACTGCTATCCTTTTCTTTTCCACACTGGGATGAGATCAGATATCCTCACTCTTCTAGAGCAGTACTTTATGTGGCAAGCACTTCCCTTGATTCCAATGGGGCTCTATGATGAGTGGCATGCTATTACAGGTGAGCAAGAGCATCAGAACCTAGTCTTTGGAACAAATTCTCCCACCTACCAGATTAGCTGTCAAGTTTACCATTTAATAAAAAATAAGGAAAATAATTTAATTTAATATTTGTCAACAAAAATGTAAAGAACATTTGGCTGCACTGTCCTAAAACCTAAAAACTCCACCACACTGGATTTTGTTTTTGAGCAGCAGGAACAAAAAAAACTTTAAAAGCTTCTGTTTACATTAGGTTCTAGATCTTGGGGAAAATTCTTCTCATTCCTCCCTGACATATTTCCAGTCAGCCAGCAGTCAAATCCGGAGAATGAGATTGGTTCTAGTTCCCTGGAGATTGGCCAGTTCACACAATCATTAGGCTTCCTCTAAAGCAACACTCACTGAATGACTCTGGATCACTTCGTTTTTGGTTTACGTACCTGCAAATGTCACCATCAGTCCCACTGACTGGGATTTCTGTGCATTCCCCATTGTCTATAGCCCACTGTTGTCCAGCTGCACAACAAGTTTCAATTAAGTCCTTTGTGGAACCTGCAAAAAAAGAGAGAGATGAGATGGTTTTGTAAGGAGAATTTTTGTTTTTAATTGAAAATAGGTTTCAAATAAAAGGACTTTTTAAATCATATAAATGGGTCTAATGTGTGGTCAAAGGCTCCCATCATACAACCCACAATGCAGGTAGACTTTCCCTGACCTAGGACTCAACTAACTTCTGAATTCTTTCACTCTCTTTCCCTTGAAGGGAGTAAAAAGGTACCAATAGGTCTGTGAACTATGCATTGGTCTGTCTGTCTCTCACACACACCCACACACAGATGGCCTCTGCTAATTTGGCCCAATGGGAAAAATTCTTTCCTCAACCCAATGTAAGCGATCAGTCAGACTCACAAACACAGTGTCCACACAACAACTACAGAGAAAGAGGGAGGGTGGGCAGTTGAAGGGAACAAAGGGCTGCCAACAGATTTATATTAATGGAGAAGAGCAAAGGGGCCCAATCAGTACCCAAGCATCCCTCTGCATGACTAATAGGAGATGGTGAGCCCTTGGAGAAGGGACCCAGCCCTATATTCCCTCTTCTTTCTGGGGTGTGTATCCTGCTGCCAGTCTGACCAGTCTTCCTCACCAGGGAGATGGGGGTGGACTGAGATTTGGGTTTTCAGAAGACAACACAGAAACAGCAATCTTCATTATGAAAGAAAACAGTACAAATTTAGCTCTCTGGACTCATTGCTTCTCCCACTGAGGTCAATGGGACTTTGTTTATTGACTTAAATGGGAGCAGGAGTTGCTCCTATATCTATTTTTAAATGGTTTCCACAGCTCTGCAATGAATGCCTGCAATGCATCCAAAGTTTAATAAAAGGTTATACTTAAACCTATCTATGGAAAATGAGTATCTTTAGAGAGTGATCATTCCAAAGATATTTAGCAGTACACAAAATGAAATACAAACAAAAGCTTCTTTTGCTCAACAGTGTGAAATTTATATGAATATGCATCTCCACTGGTATATTAGGTTTCCTAGCTGGTTGTGTGCACTGCACATACACACACTATGTGATGGACATTTTGTGAGGACAGACATTTGTATAACCCATAAGTAGATCATTTACTCCATACTAATTCAGTGTAGCTTTCTTTGTATTGCACTAATAAGAAACACAGGCAGGATTACATAATAACAGCCTCTATTCCTGGTCTGATGAGACAAAGATGGGTGAACATTCCATCATCCAGGATGGTTGGACATATTGGAACACACTATATTTTCTTTTAAGGAGACAACTGGAAGATTTAAATGGGAGGAAAGCCATAATTTGTTTGAAGATAAATCCATCTTTGAGACATCCAAAGGCCACAATAAAAATCACATTTTATTTAGTCCTCAGATGGGTTTAGTTCGTTACCAAACTGTTGACGTGTAAAGGGGACTCTCACTTCAGTAGCTGGGCTGTCTAATGTGTGGAGAGGAGATCCATTACAACTTGTGCATAAACACTACATAACAGATATGCATGAGCATTTCCTCGATCTATTGCACATGCCCGTCTCAGTGTTGCTGTTTCATTGAATTATAAAATATGAATGAAATTTAACATACAAGTAGTAAAAAGATGTAGTGACAACAAACTGTGAACAAATGTTCTTTGTCATGGTCCCTTGAAGCTAACAGGATTTAGCAAGGGTTTTGTTCTGTAAATTTTGACAGATGAATTGTTAAGATATTGTTCCCATAAAGTGGATTAAAGTCTTGCTCATATGACGTTTGCCTGGAATATAAACCTAGGGCTGAATTTGATGATTTAGTTGGTTTAAGCCACTATATAAAGGCCCTAAGAGACATAGCACTGAATCGGCTGATTAGTTGATGTAAAACACAGGTGTAAGATGTTGCAAAAAACATGGAAGTATTGAACATTGCGCTATTTCATACATTTTCCCTACTGGATTAACATTTAAACAGTAACTACTCTAAAATAAGTGAAACACAATTTACACTACCATACACTAGCATATCAAACATATGATTTTATAAAATGCCCAGGGAGGAATTTCTTGAGGACAGAGACAGGTCTGTACAGCACAAAGCGCATGTCTGGGGTCTTGCTGTGTTACAGTAATGCAAATAACAAACAACAATATTAATACTGGCCATCAAAGTGCTACTAAATTGCAGGGCTTGGAATTTGCAATCCCCTGACACCTGCTGGCCTTTGGCATGCCATGTCTATTAGGAATATCCTTGTATTGGCTAGTGGGCAGTGGAATACCACCTTAAAAAAAACAATAGGTGGAAGCAGGTATACACTTCCCTACTCAGCTCAATGACCCCCAACAAGCCTGCAGCAAGAAGTAGGGCTTCTGCTGTTGTGCTAGCTATGGGACCTACCTAAGAAAGAAAGCAAACTCCTACGTACTTTTTAGTGGGATTCTGAGGTTTAAAGGATACATTATGAGGGCTCCAGTGTTATGAGTTTAGATTCCAATAAACATGCTAATAAAAATGGCAAGTATAGCATATTAGAACAAAATCAAGAGTTATGAAAAGGGATAGTGGAATTTTACCCAACTTGAATCATGCCACAACTTATTTTTAAACCATACTTTTTTAAGTGCTTAATTTGCACAGAGACTGAGAATGCTTTCCACACCTTGTTAACCTTTGCAGGCCATATTCTGGTTTTAATTAATTACCTGGGGTTACGTATAGATGGAAGCAATAGGATGAAAGCATTCCACAATTTTGTCTGGCACCTGAAATGTGTAACTGCCATGGATGGCAATGGAAGTTAGGCAGCTAAATCCTGAGCACACTTTCAAAACGTGTAGGGATGTATTTGTCAAAACCATAACAAGGTTCAAAAAAGAACTAGATAAATTCATGAAGGACAGGTCCATCAATAGCTATTAGCCAGGAATGGGCAGGGATGCAAAACCATGCTCTAAAGTGTCACCAGTCTCTGTTTGCCAGAAGCTGGGAATGGGCAACAGGGGATGAATCACATGATGATTACCTGTTCTGTTCATTCCCTCTGAAGCACCTGTCAGAAGACAGGATACTGGGCTAGATAGACCATTGGTCTCACCCAGTATGGCCACTGTTATGTTCTTCTCTATCAATGCTCAGGTGAGTAATACTTATACAGGAAAGAGGAAAATCAAGACTTCTTGCTCTACAGTGGCATTATCAACAATTTAGTTGCTCTAGAATCACCAAACGACCCAGCGTTTTAAAAGCGTCATAAAGGATCTGAGACAAAAATGGAAGAAATTGAGCTTTTGCTTGATTAGAGACCCGCAATATTCTGGTGTATTACATTATTACAATCTAATTAGTAAGAATTATTCAAATATGCATTCCATTTAATAGTCTGTTGTGCTCAGCAACCAAGAATATGTCTCACCACTTGCAATCTTTCAGTTATATAGTTTTCCATTACTATAAATCAATGTTGGTGCCTTGTTTTTTGCATGTCAGCTGTAATGTTAAATGATGGTTATTCTGGTATACTGAGTTTGCTGAAAAAAGTAAAGTGACATCTTTTTCTCTGCAAGTTTACAAAAGCGTTCTGTCTCTGGTTAGTGTCAAGTCATACTACATTTCTTTTAAAATTTAACAATATTTATAGTTATTGACAAAAAGGACTAGAGTTCAAAACATCTGGATATATATGCCACAAGATTAACAATGAAGTAGATCTATAGAACAGAGAGCCCATTCTATCATATACATTTTTGATCCACGGTATATTGAGCAGAATTTGTGGAACTATATAGAGCACAATTGTTAAATATTTAGATTGGGGTGGGCAAACTACTGCCTACAGGCCGTATGGGGCCCGCGGGTCATTTTTATCTGGCCTGGGGTGCCGGGCCAAGTGCAGCAAGTCACGGGCCCTGCTCTCCCAGGCCGGAGCATCTGGCCAAGTGCAGCAACAAAGGAGCAGGGGGGCTTAAATAGGGGGTGGGGTCCCAGGTGGTGCTAGTGTCTTGGGAGGGGGCAGTCAGGAGACAAGGAGGAGGGGGTTTAAATAGGGGGTGTGGTACTGGGGGGGGCAACCAGGGGACAAGGAGTGTGGGGAGGTTGGATGGGTCGGCGGATCTGAGGGGGGCAGTCAGGAGGCAGGAAGTGGATGGGGTCAAATAGGAGGTGGGGCCAGGCTGTTTGGGGAGGCACTGCCTTCCCTACCTGGACCTCCATACACTTTTGAACCCCAATGTGGCCCGCAGGCCAAAAAGTTTGCCCACCCCTGATTTAGACTGATAACATGAGAACTCTATATATCATACATACTCTGGAGCTAAGTAACAAAAAGAGGAAGGATACAAAATACCTGTTGTACATTTCATGTACACAGTTTACAGTGCTGGTACCGAAAAATGTACCAGTTTTACCTACAAGAAATAAACACAGACTCTTCTCTAGATCAGCATTATTCCCTTGTATTGATTTACATTTACTAGAGGAAATAACTTTAATACTGCAAACCGTAAGCTTATCTCATTCCAAACACTTATTTAATTATCTAAGACACATGAAATCTTAAAAAACATCTTTAGGTGATGTTCAATATTAGATCCTCATTTACAGTCATTCTGTAGGTTCACAAAGTGGGATTCTTTGGATTTTCTTGACGTTAGGGTTTCTGTCTAGGTGCTCAGCTTGTACATAGCACTGTAGAACAAATTCTACTCCCAAGCCATCTTTAAACTTTTGTTTTGGGACCATCCACCAGAGTGTTACATTTCAATCATCATAAAGAGAGCAACAGACGGGGAGAAAATAAGAGAAAGTGAATGTTCAGTTTTTGAATTTAATCCTAAGGGAGGAAAATAATCAAATTTCATGCCTTTTTGTGCACTTTCACCCACCAGATGGAGTTCACTTCACATACTTTATACAGGATCCTGGTTAGCAGACACAAGTTTGATTTGGCCAAGCAATGTTTGCAAGACAGGTTGCCAGCTGAAACATGATTTCATAATAATCAAGCAATAGGTATAATTCATGAGACAGTAAACTGAGATGAAGGCTTGTGTTCATGTGAAAGACCAAAGCAGAGCAGAGCATGAAACAATTCCTAGAAATCTGCCTCAGCTCCAAGAAAAGTGCACTTGTTAAACTTGAAATTTGGTCTTAACTCAATACAGTAAAACTGGTGCAGAAGGCTAAAAGGACACTCACACTTTAGTTTGGTGTGAAGTAAATGTATTTACATAAGGAATGAATTTGGCCCTTGTGCGATACGATTTCCTTAGGAATTTTCACCACAGTAATGATTGCAGAAGACCCTGGTACAGTAAGTAATGTTCAGTTCTATTGTAACCCCTATCACCACTGTGCAGAAAAATAAAAATAAAATGGTAGGGAAATTCCTCAAACTGTATTTAATTATGCTTTGTTCCCTTTCAAGGCTTGGGAGGGTGAGACTCCAGAGGACACTAGTTGGCTTCCTGCCCTGTCCTGTCCCATCCTGACCCCCTTGTGGGGCTGACATGGGGTCAGGGTGAAGAGAAGACATTGAAGTAGAACTTCCCAACTCACATGGGCCTAGGCGCCCATATTTGTGCAGACACAAAAGTGCATGGGACCCTGAAAAACTACACCAAACTGCATAGTCTACATTATATCTGCAATTTATGCATTAGCTATGTTAAAACATACTTGAGTTTTGATAGCTTTATTATGTATATGAGTTATTATACATGAGAGGGATTGTATGAACAGTTAAACGACACAGCAGATTAAAGTTGGTACCAGATAATTATTTGACACTGATGAAATACACATTTAAGTCTACTTTTTCTTTATGCCCTGATAGAAACTCCATATATATATTACCAAACATGGAAACAAATTATTGGTTGACATGCTATTTTTAGTTTCAATATACAAGAATACAATAGAAATCACTAACTTATTCTTCAATCTACCAAATTTATTATTATAAACATAAAAATTAGTAGTCCACATCCATAACTCAGCAAACACTCAGTATCAAATGTGCTGTACTGAGGTGCTTTGTTATTAAGCTGTCATATTTACAAAATACATTACTCTTCATTGTAACTCATGAATAATTAGAAGTAAATTTCAGGTATCAGAATAAATTAACATTTTCCAATGCATTATCCTTGCCTTTTAATGTTGTGTTTGATCGCCTAATCAGAAATTTGCAAAATTGAATAATTCACAATAGCTCCCCCAGTCACTTGTGTGAATTTGTTAGATTCTGACATACATTTCTATATGTCTCTCTCTCTCTCTCTCTCTCATACACACACACGCGCACCTGAGACTTATAAATGAAGATAGCAAAGCTGAACTCTAAACTGGATGGATGGAAAGAGTGTGTTGCATGTGACAGAAGAAATCTGAAATTCTTCTAATTGCCAGCAGGCCTTGCCTCCTTTTGTCTTTCATAACATTAAACGGCTGATTTAAAAACAGTTATGTATTTATTTATTGCAATGCAATATGCATGCAAATATGGTATTGCTAACACCATACTGCCTTTATCATCCTTTGTGCACCTCTGATCTTTCATGGAGCACTCTAACTTACAGTAACAGCTGAGTCGTTCGCTCAGCCTGTACTATGAAATGTCAATGTCTCATAACTTGTTTTCAGTTTAGTAATTTATGTCTTGCAATTATCAATCTTCATCAACCTGAAAACAGGAACTGACCTATATTTTGGCCAGCTCTAAAATTTCATGTATTGTAATTTAGATGCACTTAGAACCTGATTAAAATGTCTAGAGAAACACTTGTTTCCTTCCTGAGAATGTTGACTAGTACCTGATTGTGACTCCCATCTCAAAAGTTGTTATAGCTAACGGTCTGATCCGAAGTTCATTGAAGTATACAGGAATCCTTGCATTAATCTGAACAGGCTTTGGGTCAGACCCTAAGTCATTTTTCTCAAACATTATTTATTTACTACCACCAAATAGATTGGTCTTTCTGAAATGAACTCAGAACTTTTTGTAAGTTGTACATCTTTCAAAACAGTTAAGTTACATCTGAAATATTACAAAGGGGATAAAAAGCTAAAGTAAAGTCTTCATCAATTTTTTGGATTGTTGAATTCTGATTTGTTCAAATAAAAACTAGATCCTGGTCATGAAACCAGCCAAAAATTTTCTGGGATTTTTTTTTTTTAAATTAAGTGTATTTTTTAAAAAAGAAACTTTTTTTAAAGATGAAATTTTAATAACTTTTTTAGTCATTGAAAACTCTAGCGTTGGTCAAAACCCTGAAAAATTGACAAAATATTTGATCAAAAATTAAATTTTTGATTAAAAATTTTGTCAAACTCAATGTTCAGAAAGTTTTGATGAGTTCTGTTAAATATCCTTGACTTTACAGTAAAGTGCATACATTATTTATTTCATCTGGTCAAATACTGCAAAACAATGCTTGCAAACATTTATTTGAATACTGAAATGCTATTTGAGTAAACCAGTTTATTTAATCTTTGTTTGCTATCTGCAAATATTCATGGAGCTGGTTTTTAATTTACAACTGTATTTACTGAATGGCTGCTATTTGCATAAATACATGTATTCACATTGCTATGAGCCATATTTTATTTGTTAATTCTTTTGTTTAAGATGTTTCAGCCACCTAAATCAGGAAAGTAACATGTGACTTTGATAACTAATCACACAACATGAATAATGAATAGCAAGTAGTGAAATGGAACAGCTATTGAACAATCCAGAGGCTGAAACTTGTTTGTCCAAGTTCTGTCCTAGCAATCAGTTATGACCAATGGATTAAATCCTGTTCTTTGACTTCAATGCAGTCAGAATTTCACCCAGTTAATACAGGGCCTGATTTTTCTTTATACTAAGGCCCCTTTACACTATTCTGGTAACACAGAGAGATCTAGAAGTAGGTGTGAATGTAATTTATATTCACTTTAAAGGCCCTCCTCATACACTGCCAGAGTGGTGTAAAGGGGCTTTGATATAAATAAGAATCAGCCCCATACATAGTGACAATATGATCAGAAAACAGGCTAAACCACAAATAACATTATGCCCAACGAATAATTTAGTCTATCTCCTTATTATGAAAGCTAGTGAAGAAGTTGCCAGTTTACACCAAGTTTGCTGCTGGGTGCAGGGCTGCAGAGTGAGGGCTCTTTTTCTTTACCCCTTTTTTATCTACTGGCAAATTTGGCAGTTTTATGTATGTTCTGTTTTGCAGAAACAAACTCTTTATCTGGCTAGTTTTTTTCAAACAAGCACAGTCAGCCATGGGTGTGTCTCAGAAGTCAGGTGCTCTCTTCCCCTCCCTCACTCCCTCCAAAAAAGATAAGAACACTTTGCACATTATGGAGAAAAAATATATTTGATAAGGAAATAAATGGTGTGGTTTCATGCTTCCTAGGGTTTATTAGTAATAACAATAAAAAAAATTGAACATAATGATGACATTTACCTTGGTGGAGTCCTTAAGGTATTTAAAACATCTATTTTCAGTGAGGTTTGTGTGTTTATCTGCTCTATTCCCTTCCTCATTTAAAGTGTAAATAAACAGGATACTTTGAATATTGTAGCTCTTCCCCATAGTAAACTATTTATCATTTCTTAACAGTAGTCAGCAAGATTTCATTAAATTCACTCATGGCATAGCACTACTTGGATATGTGGAAAAACATATTCTTTATTTTATCTCAAAAGGCAAGGAGCACATTTTAATTGGCATAGATAAAGGAAAGGAGGTGAATGTAATGATATGACACAGAAACTAGATACCTTCACTTTGAAACTGAATTTACACCCACGTAAGAGCAACTCTTCTGACGTTTTTTCATGAAATATCATTCCAAGGAATAAGCATAAATGAATACACAGCAGAGTATTTATTTTGTACAGTGTGTGTGTGGGAAAGGAAATCAGAGTGGAGACTACTGCATAATCCTGGAAGTGTCTCATGCTTAACTTTAAACCCCATTGAAGTTAAGCTTGTGCTTAAGCACTTTCCTGAATCAATGCCTCAGTGTGTGGACTGATCATGGTTTACTTCTCATATATTCACACTGTTGCAAAAAAAGCAAACATCATTCTGGGATGTATTAGCGGGAGTTTCCTAACCGCAAGGGTAGTTAAGCACTGGAAAAAAATTACCTATAGAGGTTATGAAATCTCCATTGCTTGGGTTTTTAAGAGAAGGTTAGACAAACAACTGTCAGGATTGTCTAGATAGACTTCGTTTTCCTCAGTCCATAGGAATGGATAGATGTCCTATCAAGGTCCCTTCCAGTCCCACATTATATGATTCTATTATTTTAAGTATTTCCCTGTCAGGTAAGGAAGTTTCTCTCCCTCCCACATTTTAGGGATGGGGAACTGAAGATGAAGTAGGTTAAGTGTCTTGCCCCAGGTCACACAAGAAGTCTGTAACTGAACTGGGGATTGAACCCACATTTCCAGTTAAGTGCCTTAGCCACAAAGCCATCATCCCTTCACTTTTGTATCCTCTCTTCCATTCTTTCTGGACCAGCAACACTCATGTAACTAGTGTGACATATTCTTTGTCATCATACCCAACAATAAAGAAGCAAGGCATTAACAGTAAATTCCACAACACGTACAGTGCATTGACAGCACCAGAAGAAGGGGACGGATATTTCAAATAACTTTTTTGTTTTCTTCTACTCCTATAATGCATTTGATGCTCTATAAATAAACAAATGCATTTTTTAAAAGTATGAGTTCTTGCAATATTGCCCCAGGCTCTTTGCTAGGCATCTGCTTCCTATTTCTACCTGATAATGCTGTCTTTGTTTCATAGATTATTCTATGTTTCATAAATTCCTTCAGCTGGTTTCCCTGGCAAAAAATTAAAAACAAAACATTTATGCCTCCCCAAAGGCACAATGAAACACTGGATAAAACAATGTTCTCATTTTGTCATGCACTGTACAATACAGACATACATCAACATACCCCCAAGCCTGGATTACTTGGCAGATTTTGCTCTAAGTGTGAATGAACAGCAAACTAATATCCCCTCTGGTCTTCATGCTGGATAATCACTCTAAGTCAAAAGCTGCATTACCTGTGCTGGAGGTCAACTAATTTAGCCTAACTTTGGTCTTTTCTGTTTTCATGACAGCACCATTTATTAGCTCCAGGTTAGAGTGGAAAAAATAACAAAAATAATTAAGTGAATAAAAGAATTTCACCCTTATCATTGACTAAAAACCTTAGCAGTTTTTCTTGCCTTCTACAGATTTGTCCCATGTTGATTTATCCTTTTGTCAAGCAAGTATATAGTGAAACAGTTCCTGCACAATCACACTTCTATTAGTTACAATGAGAAATCATCCAGGAAAACATTTCTTGTCCTTCAGAACATTCTCAGTCATATTTATCTACTTGGCCTTCCTTCCCTTCCTACTTCACAAATCATATTTATACTGATGATACTGTAAAAATTGTTTCAGATCGAGAGGGTCTAATTCTGAACTAGAGTGACTGAAGCCAGAGAAGTTACACCCATGGCAGATGATAATCTACCCTGAATGTTTAAAAAATATACATATACCTATTTCTGTGGCTAGTCAGGTCTTGAGCTGCAGAGATACCAGTCCAACCCTTTTCACCCAGCACTGTATTTACTGATTTATTTGAATAAAGGGTATGGTATATCTATTTGCTTAAAAGAAGCAGTCAGTAAGTGACCATCTCATTTAGAAAACCCTTACAGATCTGCAATTCTCAGACCTGGTCTACACTTAAAAATTAGATCAACTCAGCTATATCACTCAGGCCCATGGAAAATGTTGTGCCTCTAGCACTGCAGTTAGGATGACCTAACTTCTGGTGTAGATGTGGCTAGGTACCATCTGAGCTCATACATTTCAGATGAATACACTGGAAAGCCATGTTTCTGTTCAAAAGATTCAAGAGGCCATCAGTGAAAAGGATCTAGTTTTTGAGCTAGTAATGGCAACCAAAACCAGATGAAGTTCTGTGTGTTCTGGAATTCTAGTGCCACCACTTTGCTATGCAAACTGCAGAAAGAAATAACTAAATATAATATAAATCACTTTGTTTTGAAGCTATCCTTGATTCTAAAACCGTGGAGGGAGGAATTACATTTTTATCAGAGTCACGCTTTCTATACAAAGATACACCAGACAGAAATGCATATATTTACATACATTTCTATTCAGATACAACTGGATCACAGCTAGAGGTGAGAAAATAGTGAGGGGAAATTTGCCATGAATATTAATTTGAATTCAAAAGCAAATTTTGATTTCACTGAGTTCTCTAACCTTCCACATTTACTTTTGTGACCACTGGGCCACTTGGATTTTAAGCACAAATATTTGCAGAATGCAAATTTTCCAAAAAATAATTTGAAAATTTCCCAGTTCATTCACAGCCAATTTGTGTACAGAAAAGAAAGGGAAACTTCATCAAATGAGTTATTCATTGTTATTTCAACACTCAGCTCTGATCACAAACACCACAGAAACACTGAAAAGACCTACTAAACCATTTGGTTCATATCCTTGATAGCGTTGGCTTTCTCCCTATAGTATATTTTCCAATACTATTTTTCAAGTTACTTTACTCAGCTACATTACAATAAACTACAAAGGAAGCAGTCACTAGGCAATATATTTTGGACATAACTTTTTTCACAAAAAATTCAGATTCAGCATCATTGAAATGTTTTATGAATTCATGTCAATTTTCCTGACTTGTTCGTGTTGGAAAAAAACTCAAAAAGATCAAAATGAAACAAATTTTTGTTTAGAAATTTTCTTTGATCTTAATCAATAAAAATATTTTAAAATGTTTGATGTCCAAATGAGATGTTTTGTGCAACCAGTGCCCAGCAGTCTTGCACAGCACCTAGCAAAAGCAAGAAAATATGGGGCTTCAAAATAACATCAGTTGCAAATCCCCTCCCCCGCATAATGTGCCGTGGAAGCACACTACATTCCAGATATATACTTGCACTCGGATCTTGTTTTGACAGGATATTTGACTAACAGAACTGAATAGTAGAGGAAGGAAACCATTTAATTTCTGATTACTGTGTAGAGATGCTTAAGTATTGTAGAATGGACACTCTAGGACTTCAGCATTCCCTATCTGGATTTCATACTGCACATCGTACTGGTCATTGTCAGTTTTATAATTATAAATTACATTGTTTATTTTTATGATGTTCTGAAGAGAACAAACATAAAAAGTCCATGTGAGCCCAGTCATTTCCTTTGGCTTTTCCCTCACTTACTTTAATAAATTCTGTAATCAGTGTTTGTGCAAGAATTTCAGCAATAATGATTACCGCTCAAGGCATTTCCTGGATTAATGATAGGCTGGAAAAGCTGATGACCCATGGTTTTTGCCTCGATCCCTTAACCCGAAGCACATTTTAATTCTCCAGAAAGTGCCTGGGTCTGGAGTTGTTACTGCTATTACAATTCACTGGAATGTTTTTAGTCAACAAAATGAATAAATAAGTTTTCTATCTTCTTCCTTTTGTTCCTCACAAGCACAGTGGGAAATACCGATTTGCTGCTGATATTCTGAATGCTGCAGGGGAATTAGCAGCAGTTACCAGAAAGCTTAGACAGAAATATTAGTTTTGCAGTGAATTACAAGTCAGATATAACAAAGTTAGTGCTGGTAAGAAAATAGATTTGTTCTTTCCCACTGAAAATGTTGATGTTTTGGTGAAAATAAAATCCCAAACAAATGATTAATTACTATTATCAGCAAAAAAAAAAAAAAAAAAAAAAAACCCTGGAAGATTTTAAACCAAACCTTTCAGACTAAAACTTTGATTTAGAAATGCTGCTGTGGTGCCTCATGAGAGTTCTAGTTGGGTTGCCTCAAGCCCCCATTCTCCTCTATGGACTAGCACCCTGGCCAAAGTACATCTGTCTGCCATGATGCAACAGTCTCCTCTATTGATGTGCCACCCCAGTGCACCATGGGAGTCCCTGGCCATGGTGCATCATGAAAACTGTAGTGCAGCTGGGGAATCTGGCCAAAAGAGAGAATGGAGGCACAAAGTACCCAAACTAGGCTCTCATTAGGCACAATGGTGGCATTTTGGGATAAAATATTTTTGGTTTTCAGCCAACACCTGAAACTTCTTGGTTTTCAGGTGTTCTGTTTTTCAATGAAAAGTCAAGTTTTTGTGGTCAGTGGACACTTTTGTGGAAAAAATTTATAACTGAAAACCCAATTGTCTATAGAAAAACAGTTTTAGTGTGAATTTTTCAGCCAGCCCTAGTCAGAGTATATTCTGAGTCACTAAAAAATCTCTTCAATTTGAGCTGAAAATAAACCCATTTTTTCACATAGGCTTTAATTCAGCAGAATTAACACACATGACTAACTAAACTCCTGTGAAACACTCACAAGTTTAAAGTTTGGCATGTACTCAAGTACTTTGCTGAACTGAGGTCCCTGATCAGAGATGATCCTGGACTGGAACCTCTGAACTGAACATGCCATTAACTTTGTGAAAACTCAAAGTTAGATCTGTATTCAAACCTCAAGGTTCAGCTTTAATGTCTCTGTAATGGGATAAGAAATTGAACTCCCAAACCCAAAAACCCTTTAGGAAGGAAGGTTAAGACCCCAAATTCATATCTGAACTTTGTGTTCATCTCCATTTAGAACTAATGGAATTACCATGTTAATATAAAAAACTATGGTATGGCAGTTGTAACCATCGTCATAAAGAAGTGGTAACATTTTAGCCTCTACATGGAGGAGACAGTCAATAACTTCTTCCCACATGTCACTAGCAACTGTAGATTGTTTGTAGAGGGCCAACACAACCCTTATGCATAGTTCAACTCCAATTTAAGCCTTATTTTTAGGACTTATGCAGGACTAAAATATTGCTTTGATCTTATGCTGGCCCTATGTGGCACAGTTCTGGGGTTAACTGCATGTCTGCTCTCCTCATACTCTCCTCAAGGACTCCCTTTTGGATCTCAGGCCTCTATCTGTCACCTCTCTCTGCACGCCTTCTGTCCATAGACCAGAGTCTTAGAGCTATAGTCCTTCTGCAATTCACTGTGCTTATCCCAGCAGCTCTGACTTCAATCCAGTGCCTACAGTTCTGCCTTCTCCCAGGGACTCTGAAAGCATTTGCAAGTGACCAGACAGCCTCCACAATGCATAATACATTTATTTAGGACAAAAGTATTATAACAGAAAAAAACATATGCAACAATGAACAATCAAATGCCTGCTAAGCTTACTAAGTTTCACCCATATTTCAAATGGAGAACATAATAGGTTTCAAAGTCCTTCAAATCCTTCCAGCAGAGCTTTGCCCTCTTCCTTAAAGGCTCATGGTCATTTCTTGGGTCAAATGAGGGACAAATCCTGAGTCAGTTCAGGCCGATACTTCATACAGTTTGGAACCTTTGTTGCCCCCATCTCCTGAAGCAGATAAACTAATTCATGTCCCTTTCCCCAGAGGACAAAGCTTCAAAGGCAGGGTATCTCCATAACCAGCACTGGAACTTCACATTAATTACTTCCTAGAGATTCTAGATTCCTCATAGGACCCACCCAGTGATCCAGGAACACTAAGATGCATATAATACTGACTATGTCTATGAATATTCCCCGTGCCCACAACATCTGGCATATCTCAGTAGAACAGTCCCTGAAGTTTCCGTCCTTCTAAAACCTCATACTTGTCACACTTTCCTATCAGAAAAGTGGGTAACAATGCAAAGGGAGAAGGGAAACAGAGTCTTTCATAAAAATAAATCAGAGGTTTCTCACTTCACAAAGTTGAGGTCCTTAGCACTAACTTAATACAAATAATAAGAATGAATAATAAATAATAATGTAGTTTCCATTGATTTTTTATTCAGTAGGTTCTGAATATATGAGAAGAGAAAATCTGAATAGCCATGCAATTCACGGCTGGCAACAACTACAGCAAAGTATATCTTCAGTACACCACACAACTGTGATTCGTAGTTTGAAATCAGACACAGTGGATAAAATGCAAGTAAGATATTTGAATTGCATCTGTACTGTTGGAAGATATTTTACTTCTGTGCAGCAGTTAATTGCCTTTTATATATTTTTTTATTTTCTACTATCTGGACAAGAATTGTTTGGCACTGAAGTTGAATGAATAATATTTTAAAAAGTTGAGAGAATGTAGAAATCTGAGTTAATGGTTTCATGAATTCATAATGATATTAAGATGACTTCCATTTATAGCATATAAGTATAAAGCAAAAAACTGCCCGGCATAGCATAACAATTTGTTATTCAAAACTAATTATTCTTCCACACCATCATCTGTTAAAGTAATGATTAGTGCAGCTGTATTCATTTGATTTGTGCATTAAAGAAATCTGGTGGGGAAGTAAAATTAAAAACAGAAACAAAACCAGGAAAAGAAAAAAAGCTGCATTCGGAACAAAAACTTGATTTCTATTTTGTCCTCCTTCCCCATGAATGCCTCTTCCCTCCACATATTTTTCTGCTTTAATTTGCCTAATTTCTGGATAGGCTAGGGTTGGGAAAACTATTTTGCGTTTTCCAACTTCCCAACTGTCATAAGTGTGAAGTAGCCTAGAATTATTGTTTACCTGTAAGGGGTTAAGCTAAAGGTAACCTGAGAGGTGGACAACTGACCAATGAGAAATTCCTCAGGAGACAAAGGATTTTAAGTTTCAGTTTCTCTCTGGGTCTCTCTCTGTTCACCTCCGCTATGGGATGAACACAGCTATGTCTTTCACTGTAACTATAGATTCTATTAAGTATTGTAGTCAGTAAGTTTACCTTCTTTTTATCACTTGGAGAGTTCTCAGTGGTGAGTGTTGGCTGGGCGCTTCTTGATATTGTAAGCTTCAGCAGAGATATCAACTGTGGGAGAAAGTTGCCTCGGGGGAGAGGTTTGGTTTCTGAATCCTTTTGTTGATTATGGTAGATGCTGTTCTATTGATGGTTATAAGAGATTTATTCCTTTCTTTTTTTCTTTTATTAAAATCCTTCTTTTAAGAAGCTGACTGCTTGTTTTTCATTGTGTAAGATCCTGGTTTTGGATCGGGCACATCTCGCAGGAGCAGGCGAGATTTATTTTTTTTTCTCTCAAGCTTCCCAGGGAAGGAAGAAGTTTGGGGGGGTTAGTGGAAAGGGAAAGAAGGGTCCCAAACTACCCTAGACCTAGTTTGGTGGTGGTAGCGTACCAGGTCCAGACACAGGAGAAGTTTGTGTTCTGGGAAAAAACATTTTAACCCAAGCTGGTAAAATAGGCTTGGGGGGGTTATTTCTTTTTTTCATGCGGGTCCCCATATCTGTACCCTAGAGTTCAGAGTGTGGGGGTAATCCTGACACCAACAGTTGGTAGCAGTTACATCGTTCATGGCCTCAGTGATGAACAATTCATTTTGCAAACATGTCTACAGCACATTGGTATGTAACAAACAACTGCAAAAGAAGAAAATACATTGGAGTTTAAATCTGGGAGATCATATTAACTCCTGCTCCTCGGCATCTGGCATCAAACAAACCCAGTCTAAACTGGAGTCCAAGCAGTCCTATGTCCTGCCAACAAAATAGAAATCCAACATGAACAAAAACAGTACCGACAGGTAAGTTGTTCTAAGGCTATTTCCATGAAACAGCTCCAAATGACGTCATGCTTTTAAAAAGAGTCAATTAAATTTGATATGTTTACTTGACTTCCAATGACTTATGTTAAAAAACCCCTGAACATTTGTAATTCTTGATGCAATATTTTCACAAACCAACCCAGCATGGGAAAACAGGACTAACATTGAACTTAACATTGAACTGTGCAGTACATCAGATTCTGCCACAGGCATGCAAATGATCTGGATGGTGACAAAGGGCAAAAATCCAGAGAGCTTCTGAGCACTAGCAAGAACTACTGATTACAATTACAGTTGCAGGTCTGAGCTTGCTCAGTGCTGCTCAGGATTTGCTCCTACATGATTATGCTTATTTTCTGCGAGAAGGAATTTCTTAGCTTACTGGTTTTGAAAACTCTGAAGGCCAGAGCCTCAGCTGATGTAAATCAACTTAGAGAATTCATGCTGAGAATCTGGCCATAAAACTTCGGGCACTGCATTCCAAACATATTACTTGTGATAATCTCTCTACGTAACCTGGAACACTTTCTTCTTTTGGAGATCACAAATCAAATTGCTTAGTTTACCTCTACACTTAAAACACTGCAGGGGCACAGCCGCAGCACTGCAGCTGTGCCACTATAGCACTTCACTGTGGGCACACAGGACAGTGATGGGCTGGGTTCTCCTGTTCCTGCAGTTAATTCACTTCCCTGAGAGTCAGCAGCTAGTCAGCCTAGCACAGTCTGTGCAGAGGATTAGGTCAGGATAGCTCTTGCTCTCTCTCCCTCGGATGCTGATTTTTCACCCCTCGCCTGACAGATCTAGCTATCCCCACATACATTTTCAGTGTTGACTGGCTCTTAGAATCTCTGTTGCTTTGGGTACTAAGAAGTTATATTGTTTCTTACACAACACAGCATGTATCACTACTGAGATCATTTTCTATTCAGAAAAGACCATGGAATAGGTAAAGGACCCTCACTCATGTGACCGTTTCCTCCCTTTGACACCCCAGAGGAAAATGCACTAACTCCCAGGTGCTGGAAGTTTGTCTTTTGCATAGTGTAAATTCCCATTACTTACCAACAATGCTTTATAAAGGTAATTTTAAAAATTAGAATTAGCATGAGAGTTTTTCTACCATTATGGTAAGATTCCTCCGGAACCCTCACTGGCAGTGATCTTCACTACCAGTCACTGGGGCAACCACTCTTTCTTCCCACCAGAAGCGCTATTGATGCTGCCTTTTCAATCAACACATATGAAGGGGAGTTCATTTAGTGGTAAAGCCATAACACCAATAACGCTTCTTAAACTACAGAGTGCACCATCTCCCCAACAGATTGGCTCAAAGACTTCCAAGATCGCTATCAAATCCATGTCTCCTACAAGACTACACATTCTGCAGCTCAACAGTACTGTACCAAGGCTTTTGCGTCAAGCGTTTCGAATAATGCTCCATAGCTCCAGCAATTTTATTTTGCACTTCCTCTTCAAAAGCAGTTTTTACTATCATCCCTCCTTGCCCAATCCCAGGAAGATTTTCCATTACTGAATTTATGTCCCAAACACAATCTAGGTATCCAATGTTGCTTTTAGTGTGCCTATGCAGGATACATTTTTCTTCTACTGTGACTGACTGCTAGACCCCTGATGTAATTATGGGACAGAAAACTATCATAATACAGCGTAGTTCTACATTGCCTAACCACTTGGTCCCTAGTCTGTAGCAGTGCATGGGATTCTTCCATCCTAAGAGCAGGACTCTGCACTTGAACCTCATCAAACTTCTTTTGGCCCAATCCTCTAATTTGTCTAGGTCCCTCTCTATCCTGTCCCTACCCTCCACCGTATCTACCACTCCTCCCAGTTTAGTGTCATCTGCAAACTTGCTGAGGGTACAGTCCACGCCGTCCTCCAGATCATTGATAAAGATACTGAATAAAACTGGCCCCAGGACCGACCCTTGGGGCACTCCGCTTGATACCGGCTGCCAACTAGACATGGAGCCATTGATCACGACCTATTGAGCCTGGCGATCCAGCCAGTTTTCTATCCATCTTATTGTCCATTCATCCAGCCCATACTTCTTTAACTTGCTGGCAAGAATACTGTGGGAGATAGTATCAAAAGCTTTGCTAAAGTCAAGGAATAGTACATCCACTGCTTTCCCCTCATCCACAGAGCCAGTTATCTCATTATAGAAGGCTATTAGGTTAGTCAGGCATGATTTGCCCTTGGTAAATCCAGGCTGACTGTTCCTGATCACTTTCCCCTCCTCTAAGTGCTTAAGAATTGATTCCTTGAGGACCTGCTCCATGACTTTTCCAGGGACTGAGGTGAGGCTGACTGGCCTGTAGTTCCCCGGATCCTCCTTCTTCCCTTTTTTAAAGATGGGCACTACATTAGCCTTTTTCCAGTCATCCGGGACCTCCCCCGATCGCAATGAGTTTTCAAAGATAACGGCCAATGGCTTGGCAGTCACCTCCGCCAACTCCTTTAGCACCCTCAGATGCAGCGCATCTGGCCCCATGGACTTGTGCTCGTTCAATTGCTCGTTCAAGCAAAACAAAGCTGGACAATGCAATGTCATCTTAACCCTGGTCTACACTTGGGGTGGTGGGGATTGACCTAAGATACGCAACTTCAGCTATGTGAATAGCATAGCTGAAGTCGACGTATTTAGGTCGACTTTCCGCGGCATCTTCACGGTGCTGAGTTAACTGTTGCTGCTCTCCCATCGGCTCCGCCTGCGCCTCCCACAGCTGTGGAGTTCTGGAGTCGACGGGAGAGCGCTCGGGGATCAATTCATCACATCTAGACTAAATGCGATAAATCAACCCCTGAAAGATCGATTGCTATCCACCAATCCATCGTGTAGTGTAAACCTGCCCTTAGATTGTGCAAATAGAATGACATGAGGGGAGCCTTGCTGTTGCCTTTGTTGTCTTTTGTTCAAGGCAAACAGGATGCATGTATATATTTGGTGATTTTAACCTATATGCAGAGAGGCAGAACAAGGTCTACACACCACCTAAGTCTTCATAGTAAGGCTTATGTGGGCTTGAACTGGCCCTCTGCACAGCCGTGAATTTCACACCTTCTGAATGAAACTAACTCAAAGGAATATCTGGAATTGAAAGATGAACTGAGCTACTGCAAAGTCCTAAACTCTTCCTACTGCTTGGCAAGTGACCAGTGTTTTCATCCACATTAGAAAATGACCTGAGCTGCACACCACTGGTATGTCATTCAGTACTGAAACTGTTAAGATATGCACAACAGCTTTGTGCATTTAGAAACTCTTCCTCACACAGCTTTACAGGAATATCATCAAATCAGTAGAAGAAATTTTAAAATGTTACAAAGTAATTTCCACATCATTGGAAGATAATGCTTTCTTGATGTGGGATTATTAATGCCCCAATATTTAATCATACAAATGTTATCACCGAAGACAAAAACTCACTCCTAGAATCCTGGTTTTTGTTTTTGTTTTTTAACTGAAGAGTTCATTTAAGTTTCCATGTTTTTGTGAAATTCTCTGGCAGAGATTTGACACACTGGTGTTCCGAAACAGAAATAATGTATGCATTGTACCTAGTTCCATTGCCTGTTTGACTCACTAGTACTCTAACACTTTTTCCTTCTCTGAGACTTTGACTAAACTAAACCTAACATACAAGCATGGACATTAAATTAGCTATGATTTACTTCAGTAGGAAAAAAAAGTATATTTTACATATAATGGGACATGTCCATATATCTTATTATATAGAAAATATGCCCTTTCCAAGCATAAACCTCACTGCAAAAAAATAAGAAGCGCATATATCTATCTTTGCAACATCTATATATCTATTCTTATGCTACAATATGTAGCATATGAATAATATTCCCAAGGAATATTCTTGTAAACATCAAACTATAATTAGAGAAAACTGAAATGTGAAAAAGGATGGTTTGGAAATAAACCAAACAGGAAAGCAAAGACTAATTATGAAATAAGAAGCTTCTCCCTGGACTCCTTAAAACCATATACAAAAATACAGTTAACCATAATGTCTACTCCCAGGGGAATTCTGTGCCACTGTGCAAAATTTATGTCCCCTGCAGATTTCTTTGCTTCCCTGAAGAAAACTCACTTTCTGACAGGGACACAAATAGAAGCCACAGCACTGGTCATACAATCCTCCTCAGCTGTATGTTTCAGTACCCAGGGCAGCTGGCAGAGAGGTAAATCACTGTGAGGTGGGGGCAGGACTGGGGAAGACCCATTTAGTGACTCCTACCCTGTGCCAGGCTCAGCTGTTAGCCCTGACTGGGCTGGGGTGGATGGGAAAGGGCCCTGGGGAATTTCTGGGGCAGACCCAGCCCTTGTGCTGTGTTACGGTTGGGTTCAGCCTCACAACAGAGTCCCTGTCCCTCGGGCAGCTGCACAGTAATCCTCCACCTCTGTGCAGCCAGTGGCCTGTGCTCTCCAGTGCCATGCTGGAGCCTCCATATTTCGCAGAATTTTAAAATACTGTACACGGAATTTTTATTTTATTGGTGCAGAATTTTTATTTTTTGGTGCAGAATGCCCTGAAGAATAAATTTCATTCAGTCTTGTTCACTGTGCATCCTGGTTCTAGAGTGCTGTACAGAAACTAGAAAGATACATTTCAAGAACTGTAAAATAAAGATTTACCAGCAATTATTTGCCTACTGTTCTTGGGTACCAATAGGTCATCTTAAGATAGTTCCACCTCCTGCCCATCTACTCCCCAGCTTTTATGACCTCCAAAACCATAAATTGCCACTGGCCCTAGACTCCTAGCCACACCAGCTATGCTGGGAGGAAGGGAAAGTGATATCATTTCCCCAAAGCAAAGTGTAATCATCCTCTGTCCGGATCCACTACTTTCAGGACAGTTTTGTCCCAGGAGAACAACATAAACTACCTAGCAGAATCAAAGAATGGACTCAGAACTTATAGAAAGAGGAGATTAAAGAGAAAAACCCCTCTCATTATTTAACTGTATTTGGAGTTTCTTATGAATGAATTCCCTTTGCAATGCCAAATAAAGCTGTAGTTATATGGCATATTCTTCTATATTGCTCTGACTTGTGGAATGCCCTTCCTGTCTATCTGGGCTAGGTGCCTAGGGTAAACTGTCAAATGAGAATGGCTAGGTGGAGGGCCAGTAAGGATTAAGAATATGCATCGCGAATCCATGGAATCCTTTATGGGTTTTTTTCCTTCTGAATTCCCCCCAACTTGTTGACCTCTGATTGGTACGTGGGGCCTCCAGCTGTAGGCAGCATTCCATGTGAGCCCCCTCAGGGCCATACACGGAGTGACTCTGTAGCAGTAACTCCATAAAATATAAAGTGCTATTGACAGTAAAACTTTTTCCCCGACATGGCTCTCTCTGACACCTAAAACCAATAACAAAAAACAAAATCCAGCCTTTGACACAGCTGGAAATTATTTTCAGTTTTAATCTATATGTAGCAGTGCAGTGCCAAATAGTAAGAAAATTTTAAAAACTCAGCAAAAACAATACCCATTCTACAAAAGGGTGTTTTATTCTCCTTTCAGATCGTGGGGTAAATTTATACCCAGTTTTATTTTAGTTAATGGAAGTTACCTGCAACAATCTGCCTCATATCAAGAGGAGAAAGGATCCATTATGTTTGTAAAAATGCTGACAGGAAGTGACAAATCAAACATTTTTGAGAGTAACATAGAAAAGTACTTAAAGGAGGTTCAACTAAAATTCCTCGGTCATTTTTCTTTCTGTTCAGTCACGTTGTCACAAAGTGGATAGGTATTAAATATTCCCAAATAAATCTTTAGAGAACCTCAGTCTCTTAATTTCTTGACTGCATGTGTAATAAATACCAGAAGCTTGAAGTAATACAATAACTAAAAGGAGTGAATCACTTTTTGGCCACATGAAAGAGAGATAATTTAAAAGCTGTGTACCTCCCAAGAGACTGACAGCTGAGGTAACCACCTCAAATGACAGATTTATCTGAGAACAATCCACATAAAGAATGGCAGGATCCCAAAACTTTTCTGCAAACCATCACTCATTAGAGGACACACTAGTAACAGATTCCACTTAACAACTCTAAGACCTGTCTTCAATTCTCAGTATGGAAACAAAAACCTCTAATCGAATTGATCTAGAAAGTTTAAACTACCAATAATTAACAACAATAGAAAACTGATTAAATAAATTAGGACTCTCCTGTCATGTATTGCATAAAGTACAGTATGGGACTGGTGTTGCACCACTGATGTCAAGGGAGGCTTTGCTACTGACTTCAGTGGGAGCAGGATTAAGGCCTATAAAGACCAATTGAGAGGGTGCATATCACGAGTCAATAAAATAAAACAAAGCATATGCAGGGCTATGCATCTGTACTTTCAGTACAAGTTTCCAGTGTGATCAAAAGATCATCAGGCTGGTAAAAATAAATAGCATACTCTATGCTACTAATCACTACGGTATCATGAATATTCTGATCAGGTAACCAAAGTCTTATCATATTAGGCTGGGGGAAGGGAATTATGGGGTAGGGTAGAGACCTGACTCCCAGTTTTTATGGAGATCATTGCCACCAGAGAACATTCCTGTAGATTACATTGCTGGAGGACCAAACATTTTATTAGTACCTCCTATCAATTGCTGGTGCAAGTTTTAAAGATTTGTACTTTGTACAAATCTCTTCTGAGTGATACTGAAATTTATTTATTTTTTTACTGGCCCAAATTACATCCCAAAAAATACAGAGTGAGCATTAAAAAAAATTACTGTAAGCCTCTGTGACATTCTGTTCAGGATGCTCAGATCTGTAAGCCACTGTGTTAGGCCTCTGCCTCAGCATGTGAGAGCTTTACTGGAGATTACTCCATGTTAGATCCCTGCCACATCTGTCTGTTGACCTCACCAGCAAACTCCTCCAGATTCTGCCAATCTAAACCTGGCCTTGGAGGTAATCAGTGAACACCAGTTCTGGAGTTCCCCAAAGACATCCCGCTGCAATGGCCAGTCCATCTCACTATGACACTCACAGAAATTTTAAAATTCACTGCCTCCAAAGAGTGCATACACCAGTGTGCTAGGTTAGGTGAAAACCCACATAAGACACAGCCCTGAGATAATTATTAATAAATTTATTATTTTATTACAAAACTAACAGATTTAAATGATATTAAACAACAGAAAAAGAGACAAGTATGGTTACAAACAAAACAAAAATAAAACATGCTTTCTTTAATAGATTACACTCTTGATCTCAGGCAATTTCTCATCTGCAGTCAGTTCCCAGAGACTTCAGCTCACATGGCTTTCCCAGATATCAAGAGCTCTGGCCTCTTCTGTCCCATAAGTGATGGTGACTAAAATGTCTTTTTCTACCCACTTATATTTTCCAAAGTCCATTGTGTTTGACTAAAGAACCAGGAGGACATCATAGGACCCTCAGTGAGCTCACTAAGCTCCTTTTTCTGTTACTTGCCAGCTTAATGGGTTTGTTTACCTTTTATGTAAATGTACTTTCATTGTCCTCTGCCTATAATCAATCTGGGCAGACTGGTGAAGTCAAATTCCTTTGTCTAGGGCAGGCTGGATTCATGCTCTGCCTCCCAAATACATTTTAAGAACATATTTGTAGCACACATCTATAACTTTTTGTACACAGCCTGTACACTCATTGTGCAATGATTTTCCAGCCCAGCGTGTCACCATTTTACACATGAAACCTGACAAGACACCTTTTAGATACATATTATGACAACAGTGTGTTAGGGAAGTGAGTGTGCCAGGTCTGACATGAGTTACAGTATAGTGGGCCCTCTGTCAGTGGGCACTGAGGGGCTCTTAGGGTCACAACCTCGTAAGAAGCCATTGAGAAGGGAAGTATCTCCATTACAGATAGGGAGACTGAGACATAGGCAAGGCCTATGTGTCTGAAAATGTCAATTAATTTTTGATGCCGAAGTTTTGAGGTGTGTAGATTTCTCAAGGTGGGCACTCCCAGTAGGAGGTGAACAAAAGCAATGGTCATTCAAAAGAAATTTAGAACTTTGTGACTTTACCCAGACTGGGACTAAAATTCTCAACTGCAGCCAGTAAGTGCTAGCTGTTTGCAGTAGAGGGGAGAGAGGTACAGGGGAAATCTCTGATGGGATATGGAGTTGTAGGGAGCTATGGGAGTAAGCAGGAATGTTGGGAGCACAGAGAAGTGGGGTTTATGTGGACATGTGCTTGAGAAAAAGCAGGGCTTGAGCTAAGATGTGCCAGATGGGGAGTGAGCCGAGGGGAAGAGGATCTCTGTGCCAATGAGTCACCTTTGACATAAATAGTTGTTCCTGTCTGAACTCAAATTTTCTGTGTTGCATCTACATAATATTGTATAAAGGGAAATTTTATTTTACTCAAATGGTGTTATTTAGCTTTCTGTCCTTCAATCTAAGCAAGTCTAAAACTCCAGCTCTATCATTCAGACTTTGAATCCAATTCTTAAGTTAAAGTGCTCAGTTAAACCCACGAGGTCACATGGGTGTAACCGAGAGCAGAATCTGGCCTTTGACCTCTCAGGCTGTTGGATCCTGCAGAAAAAATTTATTAGTGCACAGTTCGGAAAGATCTGTCTGTCAAGAAAACTCACCCATGTGTATGTATCTCTTAGAAACAAACTTCTTTTCTCTCAATATGGTCTAAAAAGATTGCTGTTGTCTCGTTAGCAAGAGCTATAAAGTTGTCTATGGAATTTGAGAAATATTTAACCACAAAGAATGTTCAGCTTCAGACTTATCCAGAAATGTAAACAGTTTAAGGGGTTGGTTGTTGTCCATGGCCTGCAATTAATTAAGCAGCAATTCTGTACCACCTACAAAGGAAGTAATTGGAGAGGAAATAAAGACACTATACATTTCATGGGCCAGATGCTCAGCTGATGTAAATTCTGTATGGCTCTGCTAGCTTCACAGGAGCCATGCTGGTTTACACCAGCTGAGGAGCTGTGTCCCAGACTACTTCTACATTTTACAGATTTGCTCTCCGTAAGACAACTCCACTTAGAAATCTTTGCAGGGAGAGCTATGGATTGTTATCTCAAAGTCAAGCATTTCAAGAGTTGACTGTAGTTGTCATGAGACAATACCACCCACCTACAGAACACAAGGTGCAGCCATGTGTTTCCAACTCCCAAAAGTTTGCATTATTCAGGATAGCCTCATCTCATCATTCCAAGAGCTTTTCATGCAGTGTTTTCTTTTCATATTCTATTATGCTGGAAGAAGATGAAGGCAAAGTTGGCATATTTATTACAGACACATATTCTGAATGGAAGACATTATCCAAGAAAATACTTTTCTCCACTTAAGGAGTTTTAATGACATGCTGCCTTTAAGCAGCGATACCATTTTAAAATAAAAACTCACATCCATTCCCTGAGAAAGCAGCACTCCACGGGGTTTCTCAAAGCTAGACAGACCTCCTTGGAGCAGAAGGCAGGAAAACATTTGAAGTGTGAAGAATTTTTCCTTTCCCAGAGACTCTCCATCAATGTGAACTCTTGCAATAGCTGCATAGTGACATCAGCTAAACACAGCCACAACCGCCACAGCAATGCTGAGTCACTGCCTACGGCAAAACAAGCTTTGTTCAGCAGGACTCTTCAAACCTCCTCAGGTTTCATCCAGTGGCTCCAAGTTTTGCTTTGGCGGGTATACTGCGGAGTCAGTCCAGACTTGGATTGTCAATGGACACAGCGACCCAGATTCTATTTTAAAGCACACTGTTCTGGGACAGTTTCACATAAAATTAGGAGATAGTGACATTGGTGGAGAAAGGAAAAAAACCCTCCTGTTACCACTCACCATATACATTGTGAAGCAGGATATTTCCACACGAGTCTTGGCTTCCTGGTCTCCTCCACAACCACCCTTGTCACTAGGACTCAGGGATTCCCACACTCTGCTCCCTCCATCAGTTCTACCCCCGGGGCCAAGGGAATATCCTCAGTGGTTCTCCCGCTCTCTGTCCATTTCCCTTTGGGCTCTTTTTACTCTA
The DNA here is from genome assembly GCA_007922305.1 of Dermatemys mawii. Classification (NCBI taxonomy): domain Eukaryota; kingdom Metazoa; phylum Chordata; order Testudines; family Dermatemydidae; genus Dermatemys; species Dermatemys mawii. Next base: position 2,831,037 of record ML677379.1, read on the forward strand.
GTGCCCTTCCTATTGGTGGGATTACTTTTTGTATTCTTTCGAATAGGAACAGGGCATTCCAAAGAGAGAGGAGCTCAGAAAGACTGGGTGTAGGCCCTGGGAGGAGAGAAGGCCTTGGCATCCCACCAATACTGAAGCACCCCCTACTGCCTGCACAGTGCAAGTCTTAGGGAGGATGGAAGGGAATCTCACTACAGACGAGGAGGGAGAAAGGGGCAGGAAGATGCAAGTAAAGACTGAACATCATTGATCAGACTGAGCTGGGGGCGGGATTCTTCATGCCAACTCAGCCCATTGGAAATCTGGTCAGTTCTGGAGCTGGATGGCAACCAGACCAGCTTTGTAAGGAATCAGAGCTCTGCATCCAAGCCAAACAAGGTAAGGCTCACATTTGCTCATGTCTATCATTTCCCCAGCAGGTTATAAACAGCTTCACCTTGTGTAGGTGCAGGGGCCCTCTTTATCCCTTACGCAACTGCCACAGGGCCAGACAACATATTCATACTACACTGAGTGGTAGCTGAGGGCAGTGGGACTGACAGTATGTTATGGGGTACTTCATAACCCAAAGGGGGGCTGGCCAACAGGACTGGGAGCTTGTGACAATGTACCTGTGTCCACACCTACACACTGTTGTAATAATCTTTGAACAGAGCATGCCTTGTCAGGTATAGGGGAAATCTTTGAAAACTTATAAATTTGCTGGTCATTATTGTCCTGATAAAAAGTCAAGAATCAGAGAGGTAGCCGTGTTAGTCTGGAATTGCAGAAGTGACAAAGAGTCCTGTGGCACCTTAAAGACTAACTAAAGTATTAGAGCATAAGCTTTCATGGTCTAATACCCACTTTGTCGGATGAAAGCAGTGCATCCGACAAAGTGGGTATTAGCCCATGAAAGCTTATGCTCTAATACTTTAGTTAGTCTTTAAGGTGTCACAGGACTCTTTGTCACTTCTGATAAAAAAGTATGTGGCAATATTGATTGTGAAGTTACAAGATTCCACTGTATGGTGTTATTAACACCTGTTCCAAACTGAGGTTGGCAAACAGGTCTGTCTCAAACAAAGGAATGTGTGCTCTGCTTAATTTGCATTTAGGCAGTAATACAGTCATCAAGGGAAGAGAAGGGAAACAAGGGATGCTCAAACAGGTGAGGAAAAAGCAGTAGGGAACATCCTTCTGTATAGCCTCTGCCTCCTGAATCTCAGCTGGAAATGTTTTTCAGAAGGAAGACTGACACTACGGAGGGACATACACCCCGATACATCACCTCTCTCTTCCTGCCCATCACATTCATCACACCAGAAGCAACAAAGGAATCATTTGTTTGACTGAAGAAGGGATCCTGGCCTGAAGTTTGGTCAGTAAGAAACTGCTGAAACTTTGCTTGAATATGATATAGTTTGTCAAGTTAAGTACCGGGAGCATTTTCACTTTATTTTCTTGTAAACATTTCTGACTTTGATGCCTCATTACTTGCACTCACTTAAACTTTCTCTTGCTTTGTAATTAATAAACATGTTTTATTGTTTTATCTAATCCAGTATGTTTAAATGGAAGTGCCTAGGAAACTCCATCTGAGCTGACAAGTTGTGTGCATGTTATTTCTCTTAAAGCAGTAACAGACTTTTTATAAATGTGTATGGCACAGGAGAGAGCTGGGCAGTACAGGACACACATTGCTGCGGGTGGGAGATCTAAGATAGGCAGTGTGTGGATTCACCCTCCAGTATACCCAAAGCTGGTAAGAGCCAAGGTGTGGCTGGCCGGCTGCAGCCTGCACACACATAGACATAGCCGGGAGTGACTTGCATGCTGGAAGCAATTTGTAAGCAGTCCAGACTAAAGACTACAGCATCAAAACACTGCAAAGGACACCCCAGGTTAGAGGGTAGTGGTGACATAGCTGCTCATTACTCTGGAGTGTAACCTGGTATGTCACAGAGCTAATTGGCTCTCCCCATCCCCAGGTTGCCAACCTAACCAGTCAAAAATCGTGTCAGGCTCAAAATTCATGAGATCGGCTTCAGAGCGACTTCACACAGCACTACTGTCTCACTCTATCCATCCCTTGGCACTACGTGCTGCAAAATCCAATATTTTCCCCAAACTGTGCAACTTCTCACCAGGGACTCTACAAAAAACTGACTGAGGTTAGAGCCATGAGAAAACTTGTAAACGTGAATTCAGAGATCTAAAACTGATATATTCAGAGTTCATGGAAAGAGCCCCACTTAGGATTTTACATATTCTTGAGTGCCACCTACTAGCACCTTTACTAATTACATATATACAGATATAGAGCACTCTTATAACACCATATAAAATGGTCAGGCAATCTCCCCTTTCAGATGTTGTGAAACTTCCATTTGCAGTTCTGTAGGGAGGTGAGATACTGGATCTTAAATCCATGCCTGGTGTAGGAGTGACACTGCTTACTCTAACACTTGCACTAATATAATTTTGAGGACAAGAAAGGAAATATTTCTCCAGCAGGTTGATTTTTAAAAGTTATGGAGGTTGCCTGAAGCTGCTCAGAAGCTTGGAATGTTAGTAGCAGTCCTGCTATGCATGGATTAGAGGAGAGAGGGCTAACAATTTAAAGCAGTTACTAGACAACATTTATCACATGGTTTCACAGTTTGTCACATCAGTATCACCTCCACATCTGTGGAAAGACATCATGCATAATATACACCCAGAATCTATATCTGTGTAGGGATAGATACTTCCCGTGATTGCAGTTCTCCATTGATCATTTTGTGATTATCTGAATTTTAGGGGAACAAATTGTGGCCCATCCTGCATGTCTGCCCAAGGAGTCAGGGAGTGGACGGTGTCACCCCACTCCCTTGAGCCTGCTATCCACACAAAAGATAGCAGCTTCAGGGGCAGCCTCCACTCCAGAGCCACTTCACCTCCATCCATTCAGGTAGGGATGTGGAATAGGCAGACACTCAGCTCCATTACATGACCCCCCACGTGCCAGGCAGAACTGGGGGAAATATACTGCCACAGGTAAAGAATCTGCTTCCTCTCCCAGATCAGGAAGGAAATAAGAGAAAGACACTGACTCTTCAAGTCACTGGTGTTTCCTGTGCTTAGGGCATCACAACAAGGAACCAGCCTACACGTGGGGCTTTGGCAAAGCCACAGTTTAGCTGTCAGTAGACTGGGGTATAATTCACCTTAGGAATCATTGCCAGCTTTCATTATTCTTTGCTTTTGTGTAAATATTTATTCTCTATTGTTTGTCATCAGCCTTGGCAACTTCCATGTTTAGAAAGGGTTTGGAGCAGTTTCAAGTGGCAAAGGAAACATTTCAAGGAGCTGGCAGCATGTGCCTAGCCAAAAGACAGGCAAGTTTCTGAGACCCTTCTCTGTCTTCTTGAAGCGAATAAATAGGCAACATGTCAGCAAAGCAAAAATTCTTGGCTTTTGAGGAAATGGACTTTGGTGTCTTGAATTTCTAAAAGTTCTTACTGTGATAGACCCAGGCCAGTTGGTACAGCAGAGTAGCAGAAGACAGTCAGATTGGCCACTGGATAAGCAGTTTTCTGTTCCCTGAGTGGCCAGAGCAGAGGCTGCACTGGAGCAATCAAGAACCTGGTAGAATCAATTAAGACAGGCAAGCTAATTAAGACACCTGGAGCCAATTAAGAACATCATTTATGGCAGGCAGACTGATCAGGATACCTGATTTAAAAAGGACCTCCCTTCAGTTAGTGGAACGTGTGCAAGTAGTAAGAAGGTGTACTGCTGATGACTGAGGAGTACAAGTGTGATCAGGCTTCAGGAGAAAGATCCTGAGGTGAGGATAAAGAAGTTGCTGGGGGGAGGCCATGTGGAAGTAGCCCAGGGAGTTGTAGCTGTTACACAGCTGATACAGGAGGCATTGTAGACGGCTGCTACAGGGCCCTGGACTGGAACTGGGTGTAGAGGGCAGGCCTGGGTTCCCCTCGTCCCCCCAACTCCTGATCAGACACAGCAGGAATTGACCTGGTCTGTGAGCAACACCAGAAGGGAAGTTCTAATTTGGAAAGAGATCTGGCTTGTCCCTGACCCACTAGGTGGGACAACAGAGACTGCAGAGATTATTCTCAGTTTCCCCCATGCTGGGCAGCGAGGACATTAGCTGAGTGAACAGCAGGTTTGAGCCTCTAGCAGAAGCAGCCAAACTGAGGGCTGCCGTGAGCCTCTGAGGCGAGCAAATCTGCCAAAAAGCACAGGACCCACCAACACAGAGGAGGAACTTTGTCACAATACTTTTGAAGTTGTTACCCATTCAAGTACGAAAGTGATGTGAAGAAATCCCAGAGAGATTTGTTTGGACAAGACTAGGGTGATCAGGTGTCCAGTTTTCAACTGGGTGGAGGGACCCTGGTGGCTCCGGTTAGCACCATCAACCAGGCTGTTAAAAGTCCGGTTGGTGGGGCTGTGGAGCTTAGGCAGGCTAGTTCTTACCTTTCCTGGTGCCGTGCTGTGCCCTGGAAGCACCCAGCAAGTCTAGCTCCTAGGTGGGGGAGACCACAGGGCTCCGCGCACTGCCCCTACCAGCTCCTCACTCCCATTGTCCGGGAACCATGGCTATTGGGAGCTGCAAGGGCAGTGCCTGTGAGGGACAGCCGTGCGCAGAGCCACCTGCCACACCTCTGCCTAGGAGCCAGACCTGCCGGCCACTTCTGGGGTGTAATGTGGAGCCAGGACAGGAAGGTAGCCTGCCTTAGCCCATCTACTGCGTGGCTAATCAGGTGCCACCACAGGTCAGCCCGTGCCCCAACCCCGAGCCTCAACTCCCTGCCCCAGTCCTGAGCCCTCCCCCAAACCCGTAGTGCCCTCCTGCAGCCCAAATCCCTCATCCCCAGCCCCACCCTAGAGCCTGCACCCCCAGATGGAGCCCTCACCCGCTCCCTGCACCCCAGCTCCAGCCCAGTGAAAGTGAGCGAGGGTGGAAGAAAGGAAGCCAACAAGGGATGGGGAATGTATTGAGTGGGGGGCAGGACCTCAGGGAAGGGGTGATGCTAGGGTGTTTGGTTTTGTGCGATTAGAAAGTTAGCAACCGTAGACCAGACCCTGGTTTCCGTTATACTAGTTAAAGTCATACGCTGCCCCTTAGAAGTCCGCATTCCTCTCTGAACTGAAGGTATCTGAATTCAGAGATGGTCTTAGAGACAAACTTTCATGGGAAATAAATCAATGCAGTTACTCTGGTGTAACAGAGAAGAAAATATCCCTCTGCCATTTTAATGCCTTAAAAGACAAAACTGCTTAAATTTGCAAAAACTGATCAAGAGATTAAGTATTTATTTGTGCTGTGGAATCCTGGTCCACAAGTAGGGCTCCTACATGCTGTGATGATCCAAATAAATCATCATCATAATAATAATCTTGATGAATCAGGACTTTTCTATGCAAGGCAGGGGAAACACAAACTTCCAGTTACTGTTTGCTTGGGGAAGTACATTTAACAAACACCACACATTTGTTTCTGAGCAAATACTGCTAACTGTGCCTGGCCATGAAGGATCAAATGCTTCAGTTCTGTCATTTTAAAGTGAGCCCAATTCATTAAATTTGGCTCGTGTGCTCTCTCTAGAAATGACCATGGGATTAATTCACTGTACGCTTAGCTGACATTATCTTCTGCCTCTCTATGTAAATTAGCTTTACCTATTACAGACATTTCATTTCTGCAATCTGCAAACACAAGACAAATGTCTATAATACTGTTTCTGCATAATTACTCTGAATTTCCATGATATCTTTATTTATTTATTATAAATTAACTATGAGGCCTGGGAGAACCATTTTTTGACCGTGGTAGAATAGAACAGACATACTAATGAGGTTCTCATTACTGAAAACTGTCAAAAATTAGACATTGTTTTACATCCAGTAATGTAAAATGGAGATTATTAATATATTGCTTTTGAAAGATTCTGTTCAGTTTTTATAATTCCAAGCCTATGGCAGGTGCCAGTTAGCATTTTATAATAAAATAAGAGAGAAATGTAGACAGAGGTGTAAATTCTACTTTTAAGTTATACCCATGTGGATTACATGTAGTGCTCAGCAAAAAAAATTATACAAAAAACTTTTTCAGGCAAAAATGTAGATTCTGTGACACTAAAAGTTCATGCATTTGTGTTTGGTTTTGCCAAATTATTTCAGTTAAAAACCTTTTAAAACCCTTATTTCCTTTTGACATTTTTGAAATGAAATGATTTTGTTTATAAATGTGCTTTAATTTTATTTTAATAAACAAATAACACATTTTAAATGCTCAAAATTGGACTGAAACATTGTTTCACCCAAAACAATTGTTTGGTTTTTTGGAATGGCCAACAAACTGAAAAATCCAATATTTAGACAGCTCTAACTACAGAGGCATGAAACGTGGATAGAATTTAGCCTGCATGATTTATTTCAAGAAAGCTTTGTGTCATTATTTAATCTTGAACAACAGTGAGGGCTGGCTCTTTGGAACACCAGAGCCAGAGTGCGAATTTGCACAACGTCTCTTCAATGAATCAAGTGTGATCTTGCCAAATTACACAGTAAGGCCCCATCCCTGCAATTACATGCACACAGGCAGATGCTTCTCACCAGGCTGTGCCTCACCACGTGGTGTGCCATTGATTCAAGTCCTCAAAGTCAATGGGGCTTCTGCGCAGGCTGAAAGTTAAGCATGTCCTGGCACAGTTTTAGATCACATCAGCATGTTGCAGAACTAAGTTCAAAAAGCTAAATCCACTGAAGACAACGGCTCTCTGAATTGACACTTGAATGAAAAAGTCTTAACCGAAATTCCTTTAAATTTTGTGGAAGAGGCTAAAAAATAAAACAAACATTTTTTTAAAAAAGCACATCTTGAAATTAATAGTTTCAGGAATTTTTTAGAAGATATTTGAATTTAAAATGAACATTTCCACAATTTTTTAAGGAGGGTAGTGCAAAACTACATTATTGGGAAAATGTAACTGGAACACTCCAACAGTGCAAATTGACTTAAACTCAATGTAACTGGCTGGTTAAAACAGGTTTATGGCTGTGTTGCATTACTAGGAGTGCTATAAAACAGCCAGTGGTAAATGTGTCCCCATATGTACGCTCCAGTGCTGAGCACACTGTCAGCTAAAGGATCCATTAGGCAAGTACAGTAACTTCTCTCATTTAGTTTCATATAGTTTTTCACCATCTACATGTAAGGCCTAACCCAAAGTCCACTGAAGCCAATGAGAGTTTTTCCCAGTTCCTTCAATGGGCTATAGATCAGGCCCTAATGCATATGGTTATAATTGCATTGATAGCACAGAGGTGCAATGGCTAAGGAGGACTGACAAGATAAGCCATCATCACTCCAAAAGACTGAACAGCCCACTGGGTCAATAACCCATATTTCAGTAATTCTTTAATATTTATTAACTTAAAGGAGTTAACAGCTCTACAGTATGTTGCGTTTGTTTCTTTTTAAAAGACTTTGCAAGTCCACCTCTGTCACACGATTTAGGAATGCAGGGTCTCAAATCAGCGTAGGATTCTCCGGTAAGCACTACAATCGTTAGAGACAGAAGGAAGTGTAAAGAATGGACTGACAGTCTAACCCGTGTACCTTCCTTGTCATCACCTCATTTTTTTTAAATCTAACTTCTATGTCTTTTGATACTACCCAGAGCTTGGGGACACAAGCTAATTACACAGTTTTCAAGAAAGAATGAACCTGAATTACGGTGTATTTATAGAGACTGCTCTGCAGTTGTCTGTTACCATCGTAACAAAGCAGTTTTCAACTTTTTTTGAGAGACTATTAAGATCCATTGGCCCAAGAGGTAAATATTGACCCAGGTCTAACTCACCATATTTTGATGATATCCATTGAAACAAGATACACATACATGGATTGTTACGTACATTGTTAGGGCTTAATTGCCACTGAGCCTTCAGACAGGGAGGGCAATCAGAGACCAGAAGGGCTCTCTCGCTCCCTCATGTAACCTGTCCCAATTGCCAGTCCAGGTGCAGGGAGGAGAACAGGCTCCACACAGCTTCTGCCCCTACCTGAAGCAAATGGGCAGGGCATGGACACAGCTGTAGCTCAGGGTATGGTTACACTTACAAGATTATAGCGCTATAGGTTATAGCGGTCCCCTTATACAGGAATATGTATAGCGCTATTGTATGTCCACACTCAGATGCTCCTGCGGTATAGCATGGCCACATTTGGGGCACTTAATGCGGCATTAAGAGCAGTGCATTAGGGCAGGTATCCCAGCATTCAGCTGGGTGCAACATGCTTTTTAAACGAGGGGGGTGAGGGGGGACGCGTTGTGTGTATGCGGAGGGAGAGAGACAGTGGTTTTTCCGTTTTTCTGAAAGCCTGTCAGTGAGCCTCCGTTCACAGAAGGCTTTGTTTTCACACAGGCTCCCTCCTTAAACATTTGCATTGCTTATCTGCCAAGTTAAGAAAGAAACGCTAAAGAGGTACTTCCGCATTCCTCCAGCCGAGTTCAAAACAAAGGGAAGAGACGTCAATTGCCTTAAATGGCTCTAGGCATCTCCAGAGATTACTTGTAGCGCAGTGGGTGTCCACATTCTTGCTGTAGCGCTACAGCAGCTGCGCTACAGCCCTTATTCCCCATGAGGAGGTGGATTTATAATAGCGCTATAACTCCACGGTTATAGCGCTATTAGTGCCTTGCCAGTGTGGACGGGGAGTTGGTTATAGCGCTCGTGGGGGCTTTATAGCGCTATAAAGTGCCAGTGTAACCATGGCCTCAGACACATCACTAGCTTGGTGAGGTAAGCCAGCTCAAGGCAGGGAAGTAAGCTTGTACAGGGCCCTAGTAAGTAACTGCACTGGTTTTGTGGGCAAGATTAAAACTTCATTCTATCATAGCACTGAGACTGCACACAGGCAGCTGCATCATGACAAGATCAACCCCCACAGCTTCATCTTGGCATATACAGTTGTGTCAAGAACAGCTGTAACTTCTTTTTAAAGAGCAGCACAATTCCATGTACCCAGCCATGTACCCAGTGCATGTACCCAGCCTCAATGCTGATGGTAGCCACTGCTTCTCTCCTTTCAAATTCATTCCCATCAGCTGCTTAAAATGTATAGACTAACCCCCATTAAATACTTAATGGGGAATTTGAGAGAGCTCCTAAACACACACACACTCACTCCACCCCTACCTTAAAGACAACTGGAAGACTCGCTCTAAAATGGTTTTTAACTCTCATTCCTGGATTATAGCTCCCCCTCCCATTTTCTTTGTTTCCTGTTTGTACTCTATGCTCTGCTGATAGGGGCATAGCGTAGATTTTTAGGCTCTCATGTTCTAGATTTCTCTCCCCAACGTCATTTTATATATAAATAATGTGAGTCTCAAAAATTTGCGCATTACTGTGGGTTTATGGCAAGGATAAGGTGCAAATTCCTCACGCGCAACATCCTTTCGCAAGAAAGCTATAGCATTTCTTCATGTTGCCATTTCTTAGATGAATGTGGACAGTGGAGGCATCTGTGAGATAGACACATCATCTGTGGAGTATTTACTTTGTGAATGAATCAAGAAAAATAAAAATCTCTGGTACACATTTTTTATGTCTGAAAAATATGTTAAAATTCAAATACAATAATAAGGTCCCTTACAAACTTAACTGTTTTTACCAAAAATAAATCTTTCGATATCAACAGTACTCCCTTGTTCTTCCCCAAATTTACTAACTAAATAATATTGCCATATCCGAAGTATTTCAGGCAACTAGCAAGTTTTAAAATGGCTACTGCTGCATGACACCTCTGCTGTACATATAATACTTTTGCAAGGTATCTTTTTATGCACTGTAATTTAACACAGTTTCTGAAAAATTAGCCATGTATCTAATAGAAAAGGAGAAAACCTGCCAGAGATCATCCACTATTGTGATTTATTCTTACAGCTTTTTCTTTGAAGCCTCAAAGCAACTACTTATAAAACATGAAGAATCTCCTGTACATAAAAGAACAGGATAAAAATTAGTTCTGTTCTGAACTATTAGAGTTCAGTTTGGCTCTACACACAGACACCAAGACTACTCGATAATATGGATGCTCAAAAGAAATCTTCTGAAGTAGAAAGTTAATCCTGAAGATTATCAATAAAATAGTTTGATATTTAAAAGGTGCATATGAAGAAAAACAAAAAATGGTTGGTACCAACTAATTTTTTTTTGCAATGGATAAGAGGAAACTCTATATAATACAACACTGAAGTAACATTAAGAAATCTGTTGAGATTGCTATTTAAAATGTGATGAAGTTTTCTAAGCACAATTTATTGGCCATATGCTGGGACTTCTACCTCCACCACCCTGAAAATTTCCCAAGATAAACAACTTCATTATCAACCTGGACGATGTTGCCCTTAAATGAGACAATAAGATTGTGAAATTATTTCTCAAATCTGCCAGTGATCTTAGTCAATCCACGCTGGTAACTGTGCACTTACTTCTTTATGTAACTCATGAGTTCAAAACCTGGCAGTAGTCCACATCTGCCATGCTTCTCTTTTTATTTAAACTGCCATGATTTGCATTAAGCCAATGTTTATGTACTTTGCTTCAGAACCAATAAAAGCACAACACTATTATCAACAGATCAGGCACTACCTAAAGTTTAAGTTATTTCCGATGGAAAACAGTTCCTTACATAACTCATAGCAAACCTCTTACAAAATCATTAATCCACAGCATTACAGTTCTGAATCAGGAAATGAAAAGTGCTAATAGTTTTGTTGTGCAAGACATGATTCCAAGTGGTTGAAAAGGGGTGTATATTACAAGGGAGAAATCTGGGAAAGAAGGAAGAATGGTAGCATCCTTAGTCTTCAGGTGGGCTATTAATAATAATATTTTCAATACACTGTGACATTTAAACAATGAAGCGGTGCAATAGGTCTAGCTGGAAATTAGATATGAGTTGAAATGCCTTCTGTAAATATACAGCTCATTTTACCTGCTACTGAAAGTGTTTGGGAAAGATAGAAAGCCTTGCATGAACGTTACCAATCAAATGGATTGATTTAACACTGGTCTCTGAAACAACTGTTTCCAAAGACTGCTCAACGTCATAAGGAGATTCCATAGATGACTCTAGAGCAGGATAAAAATTTTCCACCAAATATTTTTTTCCCTATGAAATATGGATTTTCAATTAAATTTTCAAATGAAAACCATTTTTTTCTTTTCACAAAATGAAAAAAAAAATCATAAACACTTCCAGGTTTTTTGATCATCTAACCCCCCCAAAAAAATTATAATTTTTTTATGTAAAGCTGAAAAAGTTTTAAAAACATTTTAGGCAAAACACAACTCATTTATGTAAAAAAAAATTGCAGGAAAAAAATGTGTTTCTGACAGGATCTAGATGCCACTAGTCTTTTTTTCATTTCAGTATTTGCTTCGCACTGTTAAGTTTTGTGAAGTGTGGGGCATGACTTTTATTGTTTTCTGGAATTCATGTGCACATGCACTATATGCACCATGGGTTCAGTATAAATATACAATCCAACTCTTCACTTAAGATTTTGGTATTGATGATATATCCTGATCTCACTGCTGGAATTATTTTCTACATCTCGGTAAAATGGCGCAAATCCAGAACAAATACTGTAAATACATAAGAGGCTCTATATATGGTATTCAGTACCTTTATTTGTGCTCAAGAAGGAACTGTAGTAAGGAGCAGCATTTTTATTATTATAAGCAGGAAACCATTTAACATGGAATTAGTGAGAAGAGAGATGAAAAGGGAACTGAGGCATGTCCAGATGTTAAAATTGCAAGTGTCAGAAACTATTGACCTGAGTTTCCTCAGCTGAACCTGCATCTAGCTGGCTCAGCCCTCAGACCAGTTAATGAGTCCAGCTGGGCTGCAACAGAATCACCTGACTGGGTGGCTAGACCAATTGGCTGCAAGGAGCCTACAGATCTGCATTTGAGTTCAGCAGCAGCAGGCTGCTCAACACTCACACCTACAGCTGTGATCTCGCCTGTGCCTGCCTTGTTCAGTCCAGCTCCTGGCCTTGTTCCTAGTCCTGCTTGGGTCCTGACTTCAGCTCCATCCACTAGGCATAACTCCCCCTGCTCCAACAAGTAGGCCCAGCTGCTCCTGTCCAGTCCATGACAATGAGCAACACTTATTCATTTTCCTTTCTGTGGTTTACATTCACACTTCAGTAAATCATGTAGGGGCAGATTCCAATACTATTACTCATCACAAGTAGCACCTTATTAATGCACAAATAAGGTAAATGATGGGACTTTCTCTGGTGTAATGTAAGATATTACTTAACCTCAGGAAGGGTGTCAGAATCTGGCCTTCATTTGGCCGATAATACATCAAAAGCGTCTTGGTGAGGCTTAAAGTCATGACACATTGGGTAAAGAGGTCTGAGAAATTTCCTAGAAGATGCCAATTCCTTCCATCTGGTACCAATCAATCCTTTTTACTTGGACTCCCTACCATCACATATTAAAACCTCTCTCTGCATCAGTTTCTTCCTTTCTCTTTGCGTTCACTGACTTGTACAAAAAAGTATATTTCTGTATCGTGCCCTTATCATTTACCAACACATTACCATTTACTGCCTCTTTGGATATACCCCAGTCTTCTCCTTACTAGTGGCATTTTCTTTTCTTTTTTTTTCCTACCGACAGTCACTGACTTCAAATCTAAGGTTCAATGGTCATGCAGATAGTGCACTGGATCAGTCATAGAAACTGTAACAGAAGGTGGTAAACGAGCTAACTGACAGATTCTGCCCTTGTGTTACTAGAATGGGAGAATAGTTAGCTAGCATCTTCAGAGTGAATTCTGAGAAATGTGTAGGCTACACTGTTGTTTTTTGTTTGTTTAACTTTTAGGGCAGGGGTGTCCAATACCTTTGCCACTAGGCACATGTGGGGAATAGGCTATTGATTTGTGGCTAATGTATGAGCAATGCATTGGTAAATTGAAGACAGCAGTACTGGAAGACAGTATGAATTATATACCAAATTTCAGGGTTATGGTACAAGAAAAAGAATGCAAAGTGTCACACTGTACTAATTTTGTGTTAGGAGTACGTATTAATATGTTGTAATACCTACTTATTTTTACATTAATAAAAAATAATTTGAAATGCTGTTTGTAGTATTTTTTAATCCTTTTTTATAATGTGGTGAATAAAATTCAAAACAACAAGTGTGGCTAGCATCAAATTTCTGTTGGACACCGCTGCTTTAGAGGATGCTCATCACAGCGCTACTCAAAACCTTAGAAAATCATTCCTTCAACCCCTAATGCTCTAGAAAGATAAGATAAGCAGTGGAGGAAAGGGAAACTGCAAATAGAGGCTATGGGGAGCCATATATAACAATCTGAAATGAACATGCTACACGCATTCATCTCCTTGAGACCTTTTTTTTTAAAAAACTACCTACAAAATTAAGCTGGCTACAGGCATCTTTAACTTACCAGTCATTCTTGCGGCACACTAACATCCCCAGTTCAAATAATTTTAACAGAAAGACATACACATTTCTTTGCTACACCGTGGCTCAAGCAGACACAAGTAATGAAATTCAAATCTGCTTGGAACCCTGAAGCCCTGGTATTTTCAACACCAGCAACTTTCATGACATCTTTAAAAAAAAAAAAAAAAAGCATTGATGGAAAACCATCCTTCTTATGAAACTGTTTATATTGTTAATACATTTTAAAGTCCATTGTTAGTGGAGCCCTAAGCATTTATTTAAGCACTCGCTAATTCAAAACCATGGTCATAAAAAAAAATATCTGAACCTCTATAATTACAGTCAGTACCACTTTGGTCAGCAACATACAGTCAAAAAACCCAACCACTTCACATAACAATGAAGGGGGAAGACTTGTCATATTATTTTCCTTACTACAGAAAGGCTGCTTTCTCAAAGGCAGTACTTAAATTTGTGCCAGGGCTTCCTATGGCACCTCTAAGCTTGGCAGTTCATCATCCCAGCACCTCTGGGTTTGCTGCATCGATTATGAAAATAAAAAACAATTGTTTGGGTCCTGGCACCTAATTGCTTGAGCCCTGGCACCTCCTTCATTACAAATTAAGCACTGCCCAAGAGGTAAACATGTTCAAGATACCATTCAAGACAGAAATTATTCCTGTAGGACTAAAGAAATGAACAAAATGTGCCCCACTTATACTTTATAAAGTAACATCCAGTAAATTTCATTTAAAGTTTAGGGGGGAATAATCCCCAATCCCAGAGATTCTATGGCATCATTATCTTCATTTGTTCTCATGCAAAATGTGCAGCCAATTTTTTAACCTTGTCTGAGTCATTGCCATTTAATGCATAATATAAATCAAACACAAACATCTACTGCTATGTATTCCACACAGAGAGAATTAATGCCCTATAACAATGGCTCTCAGTACCTCTAGACAAAGGCAGGAAAGGGGATACCGTGCAGTGGAGGTTTGCTGTTCCTAATGATAACATAATTACTTTGTCTTTCCTCTAAGAACTCTGGCTTAGTGCCATGAACGACATCAATGGTTTCTCGAGGTGGCTCTGGAAAGCAACTGGTCATCTCTGGGACAACACAGACACACTGGGGATAGTCAATAAAACATGAAACCCGCACACACTTGAGGACCCTCATAAAATTCCAATTACTGCTGGCTTGTTACTTAAGAATCCCCTAAGAGATAGGATATATTGCTCTCTGAGAGGCCCAGGGTAATGGAATTACAGCCCCTTTCATGATTAAGCGTATTAGGTTTATTTGGCCTCCATATCTAAAACTGTTCAAAGAGTTATTGTCTCACAAAATTCACATCACAAAATATTAGTTACGTTGGTGTCTCTCTTGTAAGGAATTCTTCTCAGGGTCATTGTTAATCTCTCAGAGATTAATTTTAATACACCACACCAAATACTATTGTGCTGCAGAAAATCATATTTAAATACTATTTTCTTAAAATATATTAAACATATGTATCAAGAAAAGTCTCTCCCAGACAAATACTATAGATGGAGATTAAAAAAAGGCAGAGTAAAACGAAATTAGAAACATGACAAACCCAATACTTTCTTTTTAATTGGCCACTTTCCTATTATAACAAAATTTCATCTTCTCATTATTTTCATATTTTATTTCTATCCATATTCTATCTTCAGCTCAAATTATGCTTCTTTCTCTAGAAGCTAAATGCACCTCTTGCAGATTATGTATTCGTTATGGATGAAATCTGCTCCCGAGCAGAAGGCCTAGTTAAGCCCTCAAAATAGGTTCATGGGACCAGATTTCAAGAGCTATTTAGGTGCCTAGTGAGATTTACAAAGTGCCTAAACAGATAGAAGTTAGGCCTCTAAATTGTTTAGGCACTTCTGAAAATCCCACTAGTGACCTGTGTGCATTCTCAGGCACCTAAATGTGATGGGTCCTTTGCACAGGGATGAATTCCAACCTGCAGCAGCATTTCCAGATGACAATAACAGTCTGCACTGAGGAATGCAGGTTTTTGGTACCACAGAAGTAAAGCTTCCCAATTCCTTCTGAATATTCCATTCTGTGTCTCATCCACCTTTTCCTTAAACATTCCCTGCAATTACCCACAATACCAACATATACTACAAAGTGAGTTTCCTTATAAGAAAACTCCAGATAACTAATATAGTATTCGCTCCTTGAACTGCAATGAGGAAAATACACTCTATTCAAATGTGTACAAATCTACCAATGGATGATAAGTCTGACTACATCATATCATCTTGACAGGTGGGAGAAAAGTTGCTCCTGAGTCTAAATTTAACCAAGGCAAGGCTACAAAGAATCTGAACAGGTACAAAGCAAGCATGTATTTTCCACCTTCTAACTTACACGTTTGTTACCTGTAGGATCCTATTGCCATGGTATCTGAATGCCTCAATCTGTAAAGTTTTTATCCTCAACATCCCTGTGAGGCAGGAAAGTTCTATGATCCCTGTTTTACAGAGGACACTAACAGACCAAAGGCCAGATTTTCACAGATGAAGACGCAGATAGGCACCTAATGGCATTTCTAAAAGCATATAAGCAGGGCATGCGCCTCACTCCTACAGAAAGTCAATGCTTTTGAAAATCCCACTAGACACCCATCTGCATCTTTAGGTACCTACCTTTGCAAATATGCCCTAAGTGACTCACCCAAGGTTATCCAGGAGGTCTGTGGCAAAGCAGGAAGTTGAACCACAGTCTCCTGGGTCCCAGGCTATGGCCCGAGCCACTAGACCACCCTCATACTCAGGAGAAAATCTTCCAGCACATTCTCCATATAGGTTACTGCTCTAGAGACCTGAGGGTGTCTGATAATGTAAGCAACCCCTGCTGAGGGAATTGCACATTACAGTGGGAGAAGCAAATTGTGGTAAAGCTGCGACTGATGCATCCTACTCATTTCAAATATTATATAGAGCCAGGGACTCGGGTTCACAAAAGAGAAAAGGGGCAGCATGGGATGAATGGAACAGAGCCAGTAACAGATGAGAACATTCATAAAAATGGAATTCAAAGATGGAGGAAGGTGTCAAAATATATTGAATGTTATTGTTTTAAAATACATGTTGAAGGTAACTCTGAGGGGAAAGTTTGACGAAGGCCAGTTGGAAAGCAATCAGTCTGCTGGATGATCACCTGGCCTGCTACAGCCATCCGAAATACAGCCAGTCTGGCAGCCAATGACACAGTGAGATATCCAGACAGCCAAAGATAAGGACAATACTTTTTGTTGGCAGGAATTGTGTCCTTTTGGATGCTGACAACATTGCATACTTACATGAAATGGATGGCAGCGTCTGCAGCGTCTGGCTACGTACCCTGGAAAGGTTTCCACCCACATGTAAGTTAGACGTCGCCTGCTCTGAACCTGGTGGTTCAAGTTCTACAGCAGGGTTGTCAAAAGCACTTATACTGAACCACTGAAAGCAGTAGGAATTTAGCCATTCGCTTCAGTGGGAGCAGTTTTAGGCCAATGGTGAGCTCTTTTGAAAAATCCCACCCTTTGCATCCTTTTAGCCCCATTTTGGGGCTCCTGGGGGTTATGTGCGCTCGCTTTGGGACAGGCAAATTATGCTATTGTGTAGACTGTACTTGCCCTCCTTAAATTTGGGGGAATCATTGCTCTGTCTGGTGTGAACAATGCTGCCTCTGTTAAGTGTTGCATTTTGCCTTTACAGATGCAATCTTGAGATCTCAGCTATTTGTCTTATCACCAGCCGAGAAACTGCGAAAACTCAGGAAGAGGCCATGTAAAAGCAAAGACGACATGCTGCATGAAGTAATGCAGCAGTCACTTAATGAGAATCTGAAGGCACAGGAGTGGAGGGAGAGTGAAAGGATGATCTATCAAAAGAATGAGGATCGCTGGCAGCAAAACACAGTGCTCCGGCAGCAAAGCACGGATCGACTGATCAGCATAATGGAGCACCAAGCATTCGTAGCCATGCACGTAGAGCACTACCGTGCTCACCCCCACCTCACTCCCCGCAGCCCTTGTCCCAAAACTCTTCCCCTTGTGCCCCCACGTCACCTCCAACTCACTTTCCCCAACATCCGGGTTCTTATCACCCCCAGCTGCCTCCAACACCTGTAGCTTCACCACCCATCCACGAAAACTACAAGCCTTATCCACTGCACTCCACTCCCATCACCATGCCGTATAGCCATCCTGAAGTGCAGCATTCATTGCACAGCACTACAGACAGGACTCCTGAGTATGAAATCAGGACATAGGCAAGTCTGTGATTGTACCGTTCCCCGCCCACTCCCCTTCCCCTTCTTGTATTTCTGTGCGGGGGGGGGGGGTTCAATAAATGAATTTTCTTTACAATAAATGGATTTTTTGGCTTTGAAAACACATTTTATTAGTGCATAAAGTAAAAGATACCTCAGCCCAGGAAAGCAACAGGCACTGCAAGTCAGCGTGGCAAACACAGATTCCTACCAACATTGGAACCACTGCACTTCACTACTGTGCAGGGCATCAGACATTACTGAAGGCTTTCAACCTCAAATTGCTTCCTCAAGGCATCCCTAATTCTTGCAGCCCCGCACTGGGCCCCTCTAAGAGCCCTGCTCTTTGGCTGTTCAAATGCAGCCTCCAGGCGTTGAACCTCCAAGTTTCATGCCTGAGTGAAGCTTTCACCCTTCCCCTCACAAATATTATGGAGGGTACAGCACGCAGATATAACTGTGGGAATGCTATCATCAGCCATGTCCAGCTTCCCATACAGAGAGCACCAGTGGCCCTTTAAATGGCCAAAAGCACACTCCACAGTCATTCTGCACTGGCTCAGCTTACTGTTGAACCACTCCTTGCTGTTGTCAAGGCTCTCTCTGTAGGGCTTCATGAGCCATAGAATTAAAAGGTATGCGGGGTCTCCTCGGATCACAATGGGCATTTCAACTTCCCCTAAGGTGATCTTCTGGTCTGGGAAAAAAGTCCCGGCTGCAGCTTCCTGAACAGACTAGTGTGCCAAAAGATGTGTGCGTCCTGCACCTTTCCCGGCCAGCCTGTGTTAATGTCAATGAAATGCTGAACCATAGAGAAATACCCATTCCGATTAACGTACTCGGAGGCTGGGTGGACTGGTGCCAGAATTGGAATATGCATCCCATCTATTGCCCCTCCACAGTTAAGGAAACCCATTTGTGCAAAGCCAGCCACAATGTCATGCACATTACCCAGAGTCACGGTTCTTCTGAGCAAGATGTGATTAATGGCCCTGCAAATTTGCATCAACACAATTCCTACAGTTGACTTTCCCACTCCAAACTGGTTAGGAACTGATCTGTAGCTGTCTGGAGTTGCCAGCTTCCAGACTACAATAGCCACCCACTTCTCCACCATCAGGGCAGCTCTCAATCTCATGTCCTTGCACCACAGGGTGGGGGCAAGCTCCTCACACAGTCCCATGAAAGTGGCTTTTCTCATCCGAAAGTTCTGCAGCTACTGCTCGTCATCCCAGACTTGCACGACGATGTGATCCCCCCACTCAGTGCTTGTTTCCCGAGCCCAAAGGCGGCGTTCCACAGTGGAGAGCATGTCCATGAATGAACCAAGCAGTTTCGTGTTGTATGTATTACGCGACTCGATATCATCGTCAGAGTCCTCAGTGTCAGTTTGGGCCACAAGGAGTAACTCAAATGCCAAATGTGAGGCACTGGCAAGACTTGTCAGCATGTTCCTCAACAGTTCAGCTCCATTCCTACAGACCGAAAGGGAAGACAGAGCATGCTGCACAAAAACCACTGAAAGATGGTGCCAAATGTGGATGGAAGCATGGGGAATGCTGGGATGCGAACCGATACATCACGAGGCATTGGGACAAGACCCAGAATGCCCTGCCCCCTTCCCACAAGCCACAGCACCAGAAGGGGAAGAGGTGTTTTGTGAGATAGCTGCCCATTATGCCGCTTCAGGTGCCACAAATGTGGCCATGCCAGTGAGCTCACAGCTGTCAGTGTGGACAGACTGCAGAGCTTTCCCTATTACTCTTTCTGAAGGCTGGTTTAACCCAAAACACTCTAGATCAGCAAGTGTAGCCAAGTCCTTAACTTCTGTACCCGGAAAGATAATGGAGCAAATAATAAGCAATCAATTTGCAAATATCTAGAAGATAAGGTAATAAGTAACAGTCAGTCTGGATTTGTCAAGAACGAATCCTGTCAAAGCAACCTGACAGGGTAACAAGCCTTGTGGATGGGGGAAACAGTAGACCTGGCATATCTTGACTTTAATAAAGTTTTTGATACTGTCTCACATGATCTTCTCATAAACGAAACTAGAGAAATGCCCTAGATGGAACAACTATAAGGATACGAAACTGGTTGGAAAACCATTCCCAAAGAGTAGTTATCGGTGGTTCACAGTCATGCTGGAAGGACATAATGAGTGGGGTCCTGCGGGATTAGTTCTGGGTCCACTTCTGTTCAATATCTTCATCAATGATTTAGATAATGACCTAGGGAGTACACCTATTACATTTGCAGATGAAATCAAACTTGAGGGGAGGGTGCAAGTGCTTTGGAGGACAGGATTAAAATGCAAAATGATTTGGACAAACTGGAGAAATGGTCTGCAGTAAATAGGATGAAATTCAATAAAGACAAATGCAGAGTACTCCACTTAGGAAGGAACAACAGTCGCACACATACAAAATGGGAAATGACTGCCTAGGAAGGGGTACTGCGGAAAAAGATCTGAGAGTCATATGAGTTAAGAGCACAGCACTATTACCAAAAAAAGCAATCATTCAGGGATGTATTAGCAGGAGTATTGTAAGCAAGTCACAATATGTAATTCTTCCTCTCTACTCCATGCTGATTAGGCCTCAACTGGAGTATTGTGTCCAGTTCTGGGCACTATATTTCAGGAAGGATATGGACAAATAGGAAAAAGTCCAGAGAAGAGCAACAAAAATGATTAAAGGTCTAGAAAACATGACCTATGAAGAAGATTGAAAAATTGGGTTTCTTTAGTCTGGAAAAGAGAAGACTGAGAAGGGACATGATAACAGTTTTCAAGTATGTAAAAGATTGTTACAAGGAGGGGAAAATGTTTTTTCTTAACCTTTGAGGATAGGACAAGAAGCAATGGGCTTAAATTGCAACAAGAGAGGTTTAAGTTGGACATTAGGAAAAACTTCCTGTCAGAGTGCTTTAGCACTAGACTAAATTGCCTAAGGAGGTTGTGGAATCTTCATCATTGGAGATTTTTAAGAGCAGGTTAGACAAACACCTGTCAGGAATGGTCTAAAAATATTTAGTCCTACTATGAGTGCAGGGGACTGAACTAGATGACCTCTCAAGGTCCCTTCCAGTATGACAACTCTATGATTATACAATGCTATATGCTTCTGAAACTTGGCAAATGCTATAAACTCACAACAGGAAACTAAATGCATTCCATGAGAGATGCTTGCAAAGAACACTCGGTATCCATTGGTAACCGACCCTGCTGTATTACAAAGGACTGACCAGCAGAGAGTAGAGACAAGAGAGTAGAATGGTTTGGACACATGGTACGGATGCCAAAAAACTGTATTCCTAGACAAGTCCTTGATTAGATGCCACCTGATGGAAGAGGAAAAAGAGGAGGACAACAGATGACATATTTGTTGAAAAAGATGCCTCTGTCATTGAAACAGACTATAAAAGAGCAAGAAACCTGGCATTAGACAGATGGAAGTGGAAAGACTGGTTCATCTCATGGGTCACAAGGCACAGGAGCATCTAATAAAAAGAAATTAAAATCATCTGCTCCCTCCTCAACTCCAGTGCTGTGGAGAGGGTTTGTGTAGAAGTTGTGTAGAAGGAGAGGTGCAGGAAAAATTGAACTATGCACTAACTGAAACCACAGGAACAGCTAATAGTTACAGTATATGGCATTTTTGCATTGGAAAATTTGTTTCCCTTTCTCCTTTTCTCTAACTGCATCCAGTTCACTCTTAAAACATCAGCATAAATTTTTGAACATGACTTAGACCAATGTATCTGCCCTCCTTGAAGTCCTCCTCTAATTTTAAAGTAATTCAATCTAATTCCCCCTCTATAAATATGTCAACCTGTCTCTTAAACGCATTGATGATATTTTCTTCAATGACCTTACTTGGCAACTCTTCTCAAAATCCTAACCAGCCTGAGAAATAACTGTTTGAAATCACAGCCCCACAGAGTTATATTGATTTATACCAGTTGAAGATCTAGACTGCAGATTTTGCTTATTTTTATGACAAAAATTCCTTGGTTCCTTAGCTTTCATAATTAAGGGCTCAACCTTGGAGTCCTCCTAATCATTGAGGAATTTTGAGTGATCAAAGATTGTAGAATTAGGCCCAAACTAGTTAATGTAAATGCTAAAGTTTCATTCCCTGAGTATGATCTGGTATTCAGTGATGCAAATTGGTTACAATATTAGATTTCATATTTGCAGAATCTTTTCACTCACCTCTGCTCAATCTTATTAATTGCCGGTTCGATGCATTAGCTCTAGAAAAGTTAGGTTTGTATTTTATAAAACTTTCAGATCTTATTGCAGACTTTATTTTATATCATCTACTTCTCTCCCAATCCCATCCTCTTTAGCTATGGATAGAGCCCTGCACAGATACAAAATTTGTATCTGCATTTGATCCCCAATCCGCAAAAATGATCCATGGATAGCCACAGACTGGCAAGGCTCTAGCTATGAAAGCCTAATCCATCTTTCTTCCTGATTTTCAGCACTCTCTCCACCAGCCTCTATCCCAGCATTATCCTAAAGGTACTTGCTACTATTTCATAACTGTCCAAAATTTGTGTACAGTGCATACTGTTTTCATTACAAGATCTTGCCTTACAAATATTTACCTTGTGCAGTTTTCTATAGATGGACATCAACTATTTGTGTTCCTGGCTTCTATTTGCCAGAAGCTGGAAATGGGAGACAGGGGATGGATCACTTGATTATTACCTCTCTGTTCATTCCATCTGAAGCATGCTGTCACTGTTGGAAGACAGGATACTGGGCTAGATGGACCACTGATCTGACCCAGAATGGTCGTTCTTATGTTCTATCGTTAATTTTTTAGGAATGACAATAAATCCACCCATAATTACGTGGAGAGAGGTTAAAATGGAGACATGCACGTGACCTGAAAGATCCTGGTTCCAGCTGGATGCAAAGTTGCTATGCAGACTGTCAAAACAAAAAAGAATACTGTAAAACATTCACTACCTGAGCTACATTTCTTCAAAAACTAGCACTCTACTGACGAGAAGTAGGCAAATGGAAATGACTGGGAAAATAGTAATAAAACTTGACAGCAATAGCATTTAAGATGTTTTATCCCTCTCTCCTGTGTACATAACTTTTGAAAGAAGAGGAAACAGGAAATGTGGCAAGAAGTGGAGACAGTTAACACTTTTGGGTGGGGGGGTTTACTATCACAGTAACTTACAGCACTAGATCAGCGTTAAATGTTTTGTGCAGGATACAGTCTAAAGAAAATCTGTTTTCCTCCTCCCCACTATTTGTAAAAGTGCTTGAGTAATTAATTTATACTTTCCAAACTGAGTAGTTACTTGTATTTTACACTCAATGTTCCCAAGAAATCCTTCCGGAATGCACTAATTAGCATTTGATGTGGGAACTGCAGAAGGTCTAACATACTGCTGAAGAAAGAATGGATCATGAATATAAACTAAGGAGACACAACGTATGCAGAGATGAGTAAAAAAAAATCCAGGAGAGATGCGGCAGCACCATAGACAAGAATTTAAAGAAACAACGCACTAGAAAACAAAACATTAACAAACTCTTTGAATGGGGGTCAATAGTAACAACATTTTGCACTTTCATAAAGTTTTTCACCTCAGGCTATCAAAGTATTTGCTCCATTCCAAAGTTGGTGTCATTATGATTTCTTTGCAAATGGGAAAAATGAGGTACAGAGAATTGCCTAAGATCATGTAGTATAATACCCCAGAATTATCTCCGGGCTAGCATTTTGGTTTCACACTCACAAAAACAGATGATAGCCCCCTATAACATACATGTATGTCTACTACTGCCCTCTAGTGAGCAAAAAGACCTAAAAAGTATTTAAAACCCTATGACTTACAACAGCTAACAGACCTTATTTAGCTAAAGCATTCCAGGCCTGTGTTTATGGAACCAAAGGTCCTGGGTTCTACAGAAAGAGTCCACAGGTGCATTATATAGTGTCAGGATATTTTAGGAGTTCTGATACATTTCCTGGTGGAGAACTGTCAATGCTGTATGCATGCAGTGTTGTTGCTGTGCTGGTCCCAAGATAATAGAGAGACAAGGTGGGTGAGATAATCTCTTTTAGTAAACAAGCCTCTGTTGGTGAGAGAAACAAACTTTTGAGCTTCCACAGAAGAACAGCTCTGTTTAAGCTCGAAAGCTTGTCTCTCTTACCAACAGAAGTTGGTCCCACAAAAGATATTATCTCACCCACCTTGTCTCACTAATGCTGTATTGTACTCAATAAACCTCTTTCTTCTTTACAGTGATCTTTAGTATACTAACCAGAATCTGCCAGTAACCTGGAACCAGTATAACAATAAATCAGCATACAGAGTTAAATGACAACCAAATGGATAAAAATTCCATCAATTACATGCAGTAAATCGTCTCCTAAAAGATGCCGGCTAACAAATCACAGATGTAATGCAATGTTACATCTTATATTATTATATACATTTGCAGTTGGTTTGTCTGCATGCTACAGTCAGTACTTTAGGCCAGTCGATATCACTGTGGTCTTACCACAGACAATTAGGACAAGAATGCTTTTGAAACAGGGTACAAAATGGTTCAGCTATGAAACTACAGAGAATTAGGACCATGCACTTCCACCCTGTGGCCAAATACTATTCATCATGGAGAAGGGACACTGTGTTCTAAAACCAAAATTTCAGACTAAACAAAAGATGAACAACTGAAGCGTGAAAAGAGAACAAGCATCAAACCAAAAACAAAATGTTTCTGACCAGCAAATTACAAGATAGGCCACATTATTTCCACCAATGGTACTTACTGAGATTACATTTGAGGCTGCAGTGATTCAGGACATGAAAAGTAAACTACATATAAAACCAACGGAGACCTAAAAAAATGTAAGTAGTGAGGCCAAAATTTTAACCAAAGGCATCAGGAAACCAACCATCACAGAATTCTGTTATTTGGAGCCAGTTAATAGGAAGAACAGAAAGATCACCAAATGCTTTTAGTGTCTGAAGACTTATTTCCATCATCTTCACACACTGACCTGCAAGTGATGGAAACATTTGTTTCTGTGAAGCCTCCTTTAAATTTCTGGGCTCTTGGAAAAAGCCCCAAGAATATATTTGTATCAGGACTTACTTTTAAGCATGAGAATTTTTTTAATGGACACTGCAGTGGCTCAGGGATGTCAGTAAATAAATATTAGTGCCAGAAAAAAGGTGAATCAGTTGACATTAAGGTAATATATCCATTACTTTACGGGAAAAACACCTCTGAGCACAATGAAGCAAAAACCAAACAAACATAAACATGCAGATTCTAAAGATGGAAATTTTTAGTTAAGAACAAACTTGAAAAAAATACATACTACACCAAGGGTAGGCAACCTATGGCACACGTGCCAAAGGTAGCATGCAAGCTGATTTTCAGTGGCACACACACTGCCAGGGTCCTGGTCACCAGTCTAGGGGGCTTTATATTTTAATTTAATTTTAAATGAAGCTTCTTAACATTTTAAAAGCCTTATTTACTTTACATCCAACAATAGTTTAGTTATATATGACAGACATAGAAAAAGACCTTCTAAAACATTAAAATGTATTATTGGCACACGAAACCTTAAATTAGAGTGAGTAAATGAAGACTCGGCACGTCACTTTTGAAAGGTTGCTGACCCCTGGATTATACATTCATATATACACCCAAGTCTGACCAGCTTCTATTTCACAGTCTTAATACAAGACACAATTCATCATTAACCTTCACCTTGTGTAATCATTTACACAGTTCAAGATGGATAGATAATGTTACCAAATCAGAATGATAGGATTTTACACTAACTTTGTAAATACATTTTCAGAGTATAGAGTATTGGTGATTCAGACCTCTAGTATCCAGTCTCCATCCCACAGTCCTAATTTAGGATTTCCCACCCACCGCCATGTTAGACAAAGGGTATTTATAAGTCAGTGCAGTATTTTGTTATTTGGTTCATCAGGGCTCCCTGTGATGGGTAGAGATCTTGAACTGTGTATAACTTGCTGTGTAAAATGATTGGTAACAATGTTCATGTCCTTAAATACATATACAAACCATATGGAAAACTCAGATATTCCCAGCCACTGAGAAATATGGCATTTAAGATGCCAACTAGTTGTAATACTTGTTCTAGGCATGACTCTACTTTATGTAGGTGGTAGACTAAAGGTTAAATTTATCTGGTGTTTCCTTAACAATATTTCCGTATTTTTCAATTTTTTTAAAAAAAATTCTATAATTTTTCTGACTTTTCTAGGTTTATTGCTTTTTTTGATAATGCTCTAAGTGGTTAATACAAATTTTAAAAACTTTAACTTGACCTTCAAGTTTCTCATCTGAGAATTTCCTTAGTTTCTGTGGCGCTGTCAAGGGAAAGTACTGGCATTCCTGCCATATGGAACCATTTACTCTCCACCAGTGATTTAGTGTTTAAAGGGAGTGGATAAATTAACCTAATTCCCCAAATGAAAAGTGGATAAACTCATCTGTGTTAATCAGCATATCTCAATCGCCTTCTCATAAGACACCAAAATTTCCTCAGTGCTAGACAAAGCAGACAACCATCTTAAAATCTTTCAGCCCAGCAGATTCAACTCCAGTAGGCCCACAAAGACAAAGCCATTGTGACAAAGCTCTGTCCTTATCTTCGTGGATCCTGTGTTTCCTGGAGGATTTTTACTAGCCTCAGCGGCTCACTGTGACCCTCCATGGAGCCCTTCTCTCTCTGGAGACAAGGTCACAGCCTATTGAGCCATTTTCATCACAAGCCATTGAGGAGAAGCTATCCTTCCTGGCACAATCTCTATTGTCTCCCAATCTCAGAGACTAATTAGGGGAGGCAGAAATGGGGGAGCCCAGGCCCCACCTCTACTCTGGGCTCCAGCCCAGGGACCCTAATAGTATCAGCTAAGATGGCTGACCTTTTATCCACAAAACACAATACAATTCCCTGGGCTACTTCCCCACAGCAGTCACTGCTTCTTCAAACTCCACTTCACCCTTACCTCAGGGCCTCCTTCCTTGCCTATGATATGTTGTCCACCACTCAGTCTCACCAACAGCACCACTTCCTTCCACAGCTCCTGACACCCACAGCCCACCTGACTAACTGGGAGGTTTTTATCTGGTTTCAGCCAGTCCCTGATTGGCTTCAGGTCTCCCAATCAGGCTAGCTGTTTCTATTCCTTTCTAGAAGGTTCTTAATTGGCCCCAGGTGTCTTGATTGGCCTGCAGTAGCCTTTGTTTGGCTATCCGGGGAACAGGGACCTGCACATCCTGAGACTAATATACCTGCCTTCCAGCACTCTCCTATATCCTTCTGGTCTGACTCTGTCACACCATCTTAAAAAGTTCTTTAACTAAGCTGATTTTAAGGACTTCAAAGGAACTCCCATTTGGGCATTAGACGTTCCAGAAGAGTCCCTGCGGGGAGTAGAAGTGCCCAGGAGGAAGTATAGCTTTCTTTAGGTGGTGTGATTTGGGAAGGGATTATATCTGAAGAGAATTCTGACGTGGTGCTGGTGAAACGTTTGCATATGTGCTGGAAGTGATATGGAATGACAGTCCTCATTCTGCTTTCAATAAATCCAGTGATTTCTAAACTACACAAGAAATAGGGGCCACAGCGTCACCTCAGTGGAACTACGCCAATTCACACCAGCTGAAAATCTGGCCCTATCTATGGGAAGCTTAAAAATTCCAGAGAAATCCATATAGGACTCATGTTCCATAAAAATCCACATGGGAATCAGAGTCTCTGCCGAAGTTAGTGTATTTTTGGCACTGCTTTATTCACTGATTTCAATGGCAGCTAATTTGGAATCAGATAATCTGTCTCCCAGTTTTTAAATTGACCCTTCAAAACAAGATTATCTGATTGGTGCAGTCAGCATAATTTATTTTGATTTGTGGGAAAAGGCAAAGATTAGTTTACTGTTCTGGCAGATTATACTAATTTACAATTTAGAAGCCTACCTAAGAAATTCAAGTTTCCATTTTATACCCACATGCAAAATTCAATTTTCTTTCAAGCTCTGGCTAAGTTCTTTACCAGTCTAGCTGAAGAGTCACCAAAAATATAGGACATATGTATTTTATTACTCAAAACACATTGCTATGCTCATGAGTCACAACCCATTCTAATTAAAACAAAAACAGAAACAAAAGAAACTCACACAAAAAACCCAGTTCCCAGACAGTAACATTCATCCTAACCATGACGAATGACATTCTGAGTTGTGGACAGGGTCAGCTGTATAATAGGTCTGTAGAAATATGTTACTATCACCTAATATCATGAGAAACATGAAACAGCTGGCCTTCTGTGCCTTGCCCAACACTGGTCTTAGGAAAAGTCTCTGGTACTGACACAAACGTGGGGTCTGTGTAACTGCTTCAACTCCATGAGCCAAATTCAGCACTGCTGACCACAGTGAAGGTGCACCATTTATATCTGAATAAAAAGGGCTGTGAAGAGAGACTATTGGTTTTCATATTTCTACTGCAAAATCTTGACAGGAATACTAATTTATTTAAGGGCCAAGTGTAACCTGAAAGTATCCAACCACCTCCCCACTGAACATAATATTTGGGGCCTGCTAGAATGTTCCTTAATGTGGTTAGAAAATTTTCTGCTGACATAATTCCGTATTGTCCATATCATGCAAAGTAACTATTTTCCCCCATCATCCACATCCAGACTTCAAATTCAGCCAATTCTATTGAAACATGTTTAAATAAAATCACCTAAGGAAGCAGGTACCACACTGGCTTCCTGAGAGCTCCTCAGGCAGCTGACAAACATACAGCTATGGTACCAGATATGCACATATGTACGTACGCGCGTGTGCTCATTGAGACTTCTCTCAAGACAGCAGCAAGGACGAAAGGAGAATGATGTTCTGGCGGGAGAGGACACAAGATTCTTTATGGACAGTTGTGGGAAGGTTCAAACCTAAATATGTAAGATTCTTGGCTCTCCCAGGGACTTTGAAAGATTGAAGACAGAGCCTGGGGTTGGCAAAACATCACTTTGTAGAGGGAGCAAGGCTTGCTGCTGAAGTTTTAGTCTGAGCCTGCAAGAACAATTGGCCATAGGCTACAAATAACTTTGATAATAGATGAAGTTTTATTACTAGGATTCACATTCTGGTTTTTCTTCAGAAAGGGTTTGTACCAGGGACAAAGTACCAAATGGCTCCAGTGTTCATTCAGGGCCATAAAAATGGGGCATTTGCATTCAGATCAAAGAATAAAGCATAACCCTAATACTAAAGTTATCAATCCATTACAGCTCCTTTGAGTGAGATGGAAGAAACACAGTGGCTGGGTTTTGAACCTAGGTCCTATAGCTGTGCACAGAAGTATGACACTAAATTGTCAAAGTAACTTGAGCAGGAATTGGGATTATGGCCCCTGTTTATTAAAAAATCTTCGAACAATAGGGTCTGATTTCTAATGGCCTTACACCTTGTATGATCATTTACACCTGTTCAAAGAGTCTACCATTGAGATGAGATACTGTGTTACCCCACTTTACACAGATGTACCTGACTACACACCCTGGAAAAACATTGGAGATTCAGACCCCTAATATCTGGGATGTGTTGGCAAGAGGACAGAGAAAGAGGGGAAAAAAGGATTATACTGATCAACATTATCAAAAGAATACATGATAGTGTGGGGCGGGGTATCAGTTTTATTGGCATGAATTTTTGGATGGCTACATTGGCTGGGAGTGACTTATTCAGTTCATCCCAAACTAACAAATAATTAATGCTTTTTCTTTCTCCACTTTGCACGCCACTTCCCCAATCTTTAATTTACACAATGGCCAGTACTTCTTGTATAGGCAATTTCACACTTCCTCCGGTGGGTCAGAGCCCGTTTCCCATGTGGGTTCTGATGTTTCAGAAAATTTTTAAAAAAGAAAAAAAAAAAGACAATGAGACTGTAAATCCAAAGCACCAGAAGGTGGGCCCAGAATCAGTCCCTGAAATGACTTTCAAAATCACTTTTTAAAGTCAGAAGTTAATAATGTGCCTTTAAAAATGGGCATATTACCTTTCTGCTATGTACTAAGCATTCACTTCTGTAGGTGTTACGTATACTTAGCCACTTTAAGTGTTTCTCTATGATGCTAATGTATAGATTTTTATACAGAACAAGACCTTTGGCCTACTGCTGTTGTTCAGGATATTAGTCTAAGTTTGAAAACACAAGGTCCCTCTCTGATTAAGCCAATTAAATCAGCATTTGCAATAAAAACAAAGGAAAAATGCAAGTACTTGGGTTCTCAGATTGGCAGGAAAGGGAGAGGCTACCATGCCCATTCATGTATCGTGCATATAGTTTATTTTGGACAGGTGCCATCATGTCTGTTTCAACCCAGGATCTAGATCTGATCTTATCAGAATGGGAGCAGGTGGTTCAGCAAGTTACCTGGATGACGTGAAGAAAACCATGGCCCAGATTAATGAGATTCCCTCTATGTACTGCAGATATTTTACAGGAAAAAGAAATAAAACATTAAAAACCATCATGAGAATATTTGGTGAAAAACATTGTGAAAAAATGTTACGTTTGATTTGATGAAAAATGAATCCGAAATGTGAGATGCATTCATACTGATTTGCAGCAGTGGAGTCTGCATTCATTATTGTAATGAGTACTGCATAAAGCTTATAATCAACGTTTATTACATATGTCAAAAGGAACCCAGAGGCAAAGAGGAAATACGTGCTCTTGTCAGCCCTGATCAAAAACATCATAAAACTTCTAGCCCAAAAAGGAGAAGAAAGATGCAGTATTTCTTTTGCTTCCTACTTCCTTCCATGGCAATATATTCTAGAGTATTTATGAAGTTCTTGCATTAAAAGTTTTAGACAACATTTAAAAATTTAGCAACTACTGGAAATACTTCTTTGTATTAATACCTGCTTTGTCTTCTAGGAATACTAGAACAATTGATTTTTATCAGTATGGTCAAAGCTAAGATTTTGTTTACGTGGATAATCAAATCAGGCAAATACCCAGCTACGTCTGATTCCTTCTCTGCATAGCAAGTCATTTCAACATCAGTAATGAATGGGGTAAGGGAAAAGTTTGTGAACATATGAACAATGCTTAATCTGAAATGCAGCTGAAATACCTGAAAACATTGCCCACAGTCTCTGAAATTAAAGTAAGACAAACAATAGTAGAAGTCTACTTGTTCTGCCAAATTAAACAGGTAACAATCCTTGCTTCTTTTAGAAAGACAAAAGAAGATTGGAGATTTATTTGATTTCATGCACATGTGTATCAGTCAGAAGGAGAGAACACTGTTTCTGGGCCATTTTATATATAATGATTCAATATAATCAACAAAACATCTATACTGTAACTAAAAAGAGGCCTTACCTGCTGGTAACCTGGAAGCAGCATGAATAGAATTGGGGTCTCCATCTTCTGCAGGCTGGTAATGATAAAGCGTCTGTGACTGCTTTTGGGATGCCTGACTACGGTCTTCATTTAGAGCAATGGGAGCGGATGTTGTGGGACTAAATTTGACCTTGGGGAAAGTATTTCCTCCATGCTTTTCAGGGGTACTTCTGTGACCATGTGAGCTGGTTACATTTGTCTCTTTCAGAGCTGGAGATATACTGCCCCCCTGCTCTTTATAATCTTTTCTCAGGTGTTTCCTTGGTTTAGGGCGAGCATGTCCTTCTTGTTCATGTCTCCCTCTCTCCCCTTGTTTCCCCTTTGATTTTCTCTCTGATTCTACCGTTTGCATGGGCGTCTCAGTTGTAGCAGTTGTTTGCTCCTCAGGGGCATTGCTAGTCACAGTTACCTGTTCACTCAGAACCTGCACTGTGGGTGTCATTGAAGTGCTCAGGTCTCTCTTTTCCTCTTCTTGTCCCATTACACTGTTAAGTTCAGGGTGGGGAGTAGTACTGTGCATGTTGACTGCTACAGTAGCTTCTTTAGTGTGTGTAACAGGTTGAGTCGGTGGTGGGGAAGTAATGCTGATTGGGCGGTACTCATCCTCACTTTGTTCTTGGCCAATGCTGTCTTCTTCTGTATGGGCTGCAGAGTTCCTGTGTGTTTTAGGAGGTTCCACCTGAGTGGCATCTCCTTCAGGTGCCTCTTGGTCATAGCTGTACGGATCATCGTAGTGCCTCTCTGGTTCGTTCTCTTCAGTATCCATTGCGCTGTGGGGATTTAATGTAGATGCACCACAGTCTGGGAGCTGGTAGCACATCAGTTCACCTCCAGAATTTGGGCAATGGCAAACTTTGCACGGAGGAATATGGAATGTATGCCCTGCTACATACTTCTGACCATCATGGAGGCAGCCTATTCTTCCACACTGAGGGCAGCCATCAGCTGGTAGCACAGCATCAATGCAGTTTGGGGGCAACTCAGGGCAAAGCATAAATTGGCAGCTGATCTTGCCTCCTCCCTTGGGACATGAGCATTCAGTGCTTCCGAAGTCCACAAAATAAGATTGCCCTTCGGGTACTTTGCCATTCATAAATCCCACGTTGACACAGTCATAGTACTGGTAGCCTTCACAAGTACAACCATGTTGCAAACAAGAGGCACAGCATTCACCAGGCTCAAGCACCTCTTCAATACAGTTCTCCAGTTGTTGGCATTCCACTCCTGTACAATCCTTCTGGGCATGTGAGATGCCAGTCCAGATGAGCACCAAAAGGACAGTGCACAAACCGCTCAAATGAGGGGCTTTGTGCCTGTCCATAGTCTTTCTAAACAAATGAGGCACCAATCCAGTTTTGCTCATCCTATTTTTTCCTAGAAGAACTGTAGGTTCAGCTCCCAGTCTGCAATATTTTCCTGAATTCTCCTTTTCTCCTAGATCCTAGGTTTATGAAAGAAAACTCTGTTAAATGCTATACTCAGCACATATCCTGTTAAACATTAGAAATCCTTAAAAGTTGGGATACAATCCAACATCTGGAAACCCAAGTATAAAATTAATCATAATGTCTTCCAAGCATTGCAGGCACTAGGCTTCAAGTTGCATGTTTTTCTTTCTCTCTCTCTCTCTCTCTCTCTCTCATTAAAGAAAAATCCAAGATTGCCTTTTTTTTTTTGTATCTATTCATAAAAACAGAGTAACATTAAAAAAAAGTAGCCCTTTATACTTCAGTGGGCTTTGTTAAGTCATTTCTTCTGGCTAAACAAAGACAAGATACTTTTGGCACATAATAAGCAAATACTCCATTCTTCCTTTGCAGATGTCAATTTCAAATATTGAATCTTTATGTTTTAATTACAAAGGATCAAATCCTGGAGAGGTAACTCAGGCAAAACTTTGCCTGATTAGGGACTTCTGGATTTGTCCCTGTTTATGTAGATGCTTAAGGGGAAGAGTTTTTTCCATTAACTAAATACAATACATTTTGCTGACAACAATATTTTTGCCTCGGTAATGCTTATAAACTCAAGACATAAAATTTGCATTACATGTCACTGCAATTATTTGTAAATATCACATAATCAGTTATGCATACATGAACCCCTGTTCTACCTATCACATTAGGGGCCAGATCCTCAGCAGATATAAATTGGCATAGTTCCACTGAAAGCCTAAGACTTAACAGCAAATCCTCAGCTCCTGTAAATAGCCTTCCACCACTAGATTCAGAGAAGCTATGGCAATTTACATCAGCTGAGGATCTGTTACAATGTGTAGCAATGTAGTTTATTTGTGACAGCACCCAAGTGGCTTTGGCTCAGCTTCTCAATGGTTTGAAATCAATGGGAGTTAGGTACATAAATACCTTTGAGGATCTGGACTCTTGTGACTTTAAAACCAAACATTCTAGAGTAATCAGCATGTAAAGCATTTGAATCGAAGACATTAATACCCATTAATGTTTTGTAAAATAAACATGTGCGCATTGGAAATTTTTAATCATTTTGACACTGTGTGCTGCGGAACGATTAATTTCAAAGTCAAAGAAAATCAACTGCTGTCAAATCACAAAACACACAAACAAATTATTTATGGTTAACATGGAAAGGTACAGAATGCAAAATAAACCTGACTTTAGTTTGACAGAATTAGTGGTTCAAAATGTTTTTTTTATTTTAAAACTTGCCTGATGGGGGAAAAGTTTTCCCTCACCACATCACCAGGAACAATAAACCAAGCAGAAAACAGGAATTCTGCCAAAAAACCCATTCAAAAGATTACTTCTCCCACTTACACTGGGTTTCCAACAAGTCAGCTCAAAGGTACTATTGGAAATTGGCCAAATTGTGGGGAAAGTGTGCCTGTCCTGATAAGATATGAACCTTTTACTAGATTTAGAGTTTTCTGTAGTTCTCTATTACAATTTGAATTGCTAGACTACATTACTCATTAATATGATAATAATTCTGAGTAAAATTAGTGAAAACTCCAGTACTATTATATGAATTCAGTGATGGTACTAAGAATATTACTGTGATTCAATGAAAAATAAAAATACAAAGAAAGTTTACCATTATGTTAGAAGAGATCAGTTTACTGAGAATCAACCTTGGACACATAGGAATAAGTAGCAGAGTATTCACTATGCAGTGCTTGAAAGAATTCAAACTGAATTTTTAAGATTTAACCATTTCATTGTTTATATATAAAGCCTGCTCTGCTCTTTCAGCCGCTCTTTCAAGTAATATGAAGCTGTAATTGATTATTTGGTTTAGACTGTGGAGTAATAAGTGGAAGAATGAAAGATAAGCCACTCCTGAGAGGCTTTAAGGACAAGACTTTGGGTATGGCTACACTACCCGCTGGATCAGTGGATAGCGCTTGATGTATTGGGGATCGATTTATCGCATCTCATGTAGATGCGATAAATCGATCCCTGAATTGACTCCTGTACTCCACCTTGGCAAGAGGAGTAAGCGGAGTCGGCGGGGGAGTGGTCGTGGTCGACTCACCGCCATGGGGACGGCCAGGTAAGTCGACCTAAAATATTGCAACTTCAGCTACACCATTCACGTAAATGAAGTTGCATATCTCAGGTCAATCCCCTCACCACCACCACCCCCCCCCATAGTGTAGCCCAGCCCTTTGTTATCAGATTCTTCCAGTGGAATATCCAGGTTTAACACCTCAGCACATTAAAGCCATCAGGCCAAATTTTTTACTGGTGGCCAATATACTCATTCCACTGTGCTCTATTTTCTCCTTCTTAATGTAAGGTTAACTTTACAGATGGTCTCAAGCACCCTGCTGAACTTTGGGGCAGCTGGGAGTTAAGTCATAACTTCTCAACTTGGGCCAATCTATTGAAGGCAGGGTTTTGATGCTCAAATGTTTCATGGTCCAGGGAAGGCAAATCATGCAATGCCATACTGGTAACAATTTGAGCATGGGATGTCCTATCACGCTACAGTAAGGCTGATGAACTGGGAGGTTAATACAGGAATAGAGAGTCTCTCACCTCTAGGTTATCATTTGAAAACCAGTGCATCTGTGTATCTGTGTAGTGACCAAGAGTTGTTACCATCCTGACCTAGGTGAAATTGGAATTTCCACTTCCCACTAGAACTGTTTCCCCTTCCGGTTTCCTTCAATGGAGGGGTGGAGGGAAGAGTGTCCTACATTCTTTATACCCGCCAAACCCAGTAAAAACAATAAGCATTAATGGGGACTTTTACTGATAATCTCAGTAAAGCAATCAAGCACTAGATCCTAAAGCTGGTCTCTCCAAATCAGGGTTGAAGCAGATTGGTGAGAGCAGTGTCAAGAGACACACACTGCAGTCACCTGTCCTCTGGAGTATCTGAAACATGTTAAAGGCATGGCGCATCTTATGCGAGGGTTCCATTCCGCGGTTACCACGTAAAGCGGAAATCGCATATACTGAAACTCTCATTGAGTTCAATGGCGGCCGGAATCGCCTGCACTTCCGGTTGAGTTTTTAAATTGGTGGGGGGGGGGGCCTGGGTTTTTTTTTTTCTATTTTTGCCGATCACATAAAGCCAAATTCGCGCATGTTAAATGCGCCTAAGATGTGACTCGCGTGTACACACAAAGGCTGTCAGTCTGACCTCTGTCACAGCACTAAAATTCATCCCAACTTCCACAATAAAGGACCCCTCAGGCTGTATTAAAAGATGTATTGTGCCTATATCTTTTCAGTCTTATATTAAAATGACTAATGATACTTGTGTAGCAACTACATAGTTATAGTTGTTGCACCAACATATTAAACACGACAAAAGGAGTTGGATAGCTCAGTGACTATCACACAGTGTCACTTGCCAGTGCAGTATAATGTTCACCATATGCTATCAATTATTTCTTGCCTCTCTTGCAGGCTCACTTCTCAGGCATAACTTGATCTTCCAACAAGAGGCTACAAAGTTTGTTCTTTGAAGTGAGTAGCACAAAATTAGCTGTGCTTTATATCCAGCATGCCCAGTTGCGGATTAATGATTTTGCCGCCCCTAGGCCCTGAAATAATTGCCACCCCCGGCCCCATATGAATTTGTCTTAGTTTTTTTACAAATTCATTTGAACTAAAATGAATCTAAATATCATTAAAAGAATTGAACATTTACAGGTTTTATTATAAATAAAATTATAAGTACAGTGGACCCTCTCTTGAATGCACATTTGTATAGTACAACTTCGCTTATAGCGCAGGACCGCACATGGATCCATAACCCCATGTTCAAGTGGAGGTTCGGTGTACACCAAATATACTATTATTAATGTTTAGGATTCTCATGAGTAAGTTTACTAAATGGCGTCACACTGTCATTGGTGGTTTCAATACACGCTATGATTGGTAGAATTGCGGCGTCACTGATGCTGCAATTACAAAAATGCAGCTATTATAAATTTGCCGCCCTGGCAAATTTGCTGCCCTAGCCCCAGGCCTTGTCAGCCTAGGCAATAATACGTCACTGAGCATGCTTAATAAATCCTTTAGTGGTGCATTAACTATTAATGGATCTAGGAACTGGAGCTTCTCTCTCTCTTCCTACATGATCATCTTCGCTGACCTGGCTCCTTTCTATAGCTTTCAAAAAGATTCTAGTTTCCCTGAAAAGAAAACTTCTTGGCTCCACTTGTCTCCATCTCCAACCTTCCCTTGTTATCTACTTTCCCCTCTTTCACTTAATCTTCTTTGATCCTACCTGGAATCCCTACAGTCCCATTTTATCCTAAGATGATATTCTGTCTCCTTCGCTATCTGCTGTCTGTGACACAGCTGTTCTGTCTGCCTTGGTCTTTCCTGGCTTTAGTAGTTTCTTGATTCTCTTCCTCTCTCCAGCCACTTCAGAAGATATTCAGTTTCCCTTCTTATTAATGATTCCTCTCCCCCT
This sequence comes from Dermatemys mawii, assembly GCA_007922305.1. Classification (NCBI taxonomy): domain Eukaryota; kingdom Metazoa; phylum Chordata; order Testudines; family Dermatemydidae; genus Dermatemys; species Dermatemys mawii. Next base: position 2,868,203 of record ML677379.1, read on the forward strand.
CTGTTGGTTTCCTCAGAGGTCTGTCCCTAGTTCTCTTCTCCATTTACACCTTATCTCTTGAGTCCAACCCCTTATCTCTTATCCAATCACAACATTTTGTCCATGCTCACTCTGACTCCTCCCCCTGTAGTCACTTTCACATCTCTGATTTCTCATCCAACACACTCATATCAAGCTGGTTAAAGCCAAATTTATCTGTCCCTTTGAAATCCTTTGTTAGTAACCACATTATCTTCCCATTCACTGAGGCCCAATCTCTCTCTTTGATGCCCCTGTGTCTTTCTGGAGAGAATACTTTCAAATGAAATATCTCATTTCACTCTTTCAGTCTGCTAAATCCTCTTTACAATTTTCCCTTTGACGACTATCGATTTGCCCCCACCCCAAATAAGCTTCCTTGGGGTCCATACCAGATAGGTCTCTACTTCTGCACTAGGGTGTGGGGAGAACCCAAACACTGAATGAAACACAGAATCATGTCTATTTTGTTCAGCTGGGAAAAATGTGTCTTACACTTGTTCCAAAGAATGGGTACATATCCTGTATAATCCTAAAGAGTTTGTGTATAGCTGCTTTGGGAATTCAGCCCTTCCTGGAACAAACTGTGTTGTGGAGACAGCAACTAGTTTAAATATATCTCATGCTATTATTGTAGATAGGGTAACCAGATGTCCTGATTTTATAGGGACAGTCCCGTTATGCAGAGCTGTCTTATATAGGTGCATCTTATCACCACCACCCCATCCCAATTTTTCACACTCACTGTCTGGTCACTCTAATTGTATAAGAAATGTGTCATGACTGACTAGAGAAGATGCATCATATCAGTGGGTGTGAGACTTGGAATTTTTACAACTTCTTTTTGATTTCAATAAATTTATTCTCCACAACTGTGATTGTGTTTACATTTACTTACATGCCCCTTTTTGCAGCCAGTGCACTACAGAGGGGCCTTAGTGTGAGAGAGAATCAGGCCTATTTATATCTTTCACTGCGTCTTATTAACTTCCTCGACATTTGCTGCTCAGAGTTTGGATGGGATGTCACAACAAATTGAACCCCACATATATGAACAAATATCCCTCCAATTACTGTATTTGAGCTTCACACAACTGTGCAGCAAAACCATCCAAATCTCACCCACAGGCTTGTAAGCTGCTTCATTACCCAGAAATTTTGGGTGGTGTTTATTTGTTTACATATAACTTTTGTGAAATTTATTAATTTACAGATCCAATTTCTGCACTGATTTTTATTCCATGTAATCCAATTAGCTTCAATGGGATTGCACTGAGCAAAAAGGCAGAACAGAACCTGTGTTACCATGCTAATGTGTACAGTGTACCCCATAAAGGAAGTCCCAGTTAATATGAGCACCTGATTCTCCTCTTATACTGATGAGAATCTGGAGTGAAATCTCAAGGCGTTGAGTTGCCCATCAAAAGTAACCTCCCTCATAACATAGAGCAATGCCCACAATAAGCCAACATTTGAAAGGTGGCCATTTTTGCAAAAAGAATGAGCTCATGTGAGCAGCAGGGACATAATGTCTCAGAGACTAACCCCCCCACCATCCCAACTAAAACAATGGACTATTCATGAGGTCTCTGATTTTAAAATGGCATTCAAGTAAATTACCAATTTAAGCACTAAAAGAATAACTTAGATTCATTTCCATTATTTTAAAATCAACATTAAAGAAAATATATTTTTTGGCAGGAGAATGTTATTCATACCAGTAACAATTTTTTCTCAAATTCATAACAAAGGAAGAATGAAGCCATTCTACGGAATATTGGGGGGCAGTGGGAAGGAGACAAGTGCACATGTGGGATAGATGGGCATTAGACATTGGAGAGAAGGACAGAAGAGCCTTTTGAGTTAGCAAACAAGATGGACAGATATCCAAGATAGGACACTCAAGGCTAATGTCAGTATGCAGTATAACTAGAGTTGGTCAAAATACAGCATTTCTATCATGTGAGAAAATCTGAGAGTTCAAAATGTTTCATAGGCATTAAGATCAGAAAGGACTATTATGATCATCTAGTAGTCTGACCTCCTGCACAATGCAGGCCACAATTTCACCCACAGATTTCTGCCCCAGATTGCTAAATGGCCCCCTCAAGGATTGAACTCATAACTCTGGGTTTAGCAGGCCAATGCTCAAACCACTGAGCTATCCCTCCCCAATTCCTCTTGAATCAGGACAAAATTTTTCATTCCATTAAATATTCTAAACGTCTTATTTCAACAAGGCTAAAGTGTTTCATTCTGACAATAATATAAACCAGTTGAAAATGTGTAGATTAGCTCCAGCTGTAACCCTGAGCCAATTTATTTCAGGTGCCCACAAATGACAGGAGGCCCATTCCTTAAAAGGTTTCCTTATACGAGTGCTTTTTACTTATGCATGTAGTCCCATGGACTGCAATATGGCTACACACAAAAGGATTACTTGGGTGTATATGTTATTGCAGGAAGAAGGGCTTGCTTTTAAATGTTTTTATTGGAAAGAAGTATAGCCAGTGTATAGATATAATATAAAACAATTGTATGATATACATGCACTAAAGGTGAAATTCACCCCATGCAGTGGGCCAGCACAGAGCTTATGGATCCCTTAATTCCCACTTGAGCCCTATTTTGTGTTTAATTGGCAGACAGCCCCTTTCATCCTAAAGGAACTTATGAAATTATCTATTATCTATGGCAGGTTTGGAAATAATTGTCCTTCTTTCATATGCTCTGTTGACTGGACAGCATTTAAAAACTTGTACTGCGATGGCCCATAGTCTGTGAATAAACAGAGCATCCAACCATGATATTAATTTTTTTTAACAGCATTCAAAGAGGTGCAGTGATCTGGAAAGCGCACACTATCCAAGAAGTCCAAATGTGTTTTCATATGCTATATACCTCTTACTTCAACTGCGGGCAATCAAATCGGTAGCTGTCAGAATCACAAATGGAAGGAGAAAACGAGGAGGGAAAGATCACTCTAAGAACACTACCCCTGAAATGTTAGAGAGGATGAAAAAATAATTGGGGGGCAGTTCCTGGGGGAGAACAACCCTGAACCCAGTTGCTCTTGAGTAGATTGTGCCAGCTAATGGATTAGTTCTTCCTTTCACACTCTCGCCCTCTAGAAACTTGTGTTCGCACCAAAAGTGCAACAGAGAATTTGTGGCTACTCCACCCCATCTCATACCAGGTGGAACTGAATGGTTACTCAGAACATGAATGAATGACAGGACAAATGTTTGTTGCAGTTCTCTTATATAATATACAGTATACAACACTCTAGCCCTTTCCTTCTGGAACTACTGAAACTTGAGATGGTCCTGAACCATGAACTTTGGAGGAGGTGTAAAACACCAACAAAAACCAGGATCCAAATTTTGTAGCTTTGTCTTGTCTCTTATTAAAAGTAACGACTTGTACTCAGCAATTACACAGTCATGAACTTATGAGTTTATCACAAGTCTTGTGATATTTGGCATTATTCTCAAAGCCTCATCTCCTGGGGAGCCTGTGACTAGGTGAGAAGCTCAGCTTTCTTTTAATGAAGACATATGTTTCTAGCCCTGGTGGTTGCAGAGAAAAGCTTGCAATTATGACTCAACTGAAACCTAACGGCTCCGAAATTAGCATCCCAAAATCTTTTTTTAAAAGCAAGCATCTTATGATTTTTTAAGCCACTTACAATTTTTTGGGGCCTGACATGATTTTTAAATGCATGGGCTTGACAATACTGCAGCTAATGCACATATTAAGAAGATTTGAGAGCCTTATGGAGCTTCAAATAAGGAAATGTTTATAGTGAAATTGGGAGGTATTACTGCATCCAAGCTAGCCTGAATAACAATAGCAGTGAAGCTACAGCAGGGTCCTGGGCAGGCAGGGCCTGTGTTGCCATGTCTTCACTGCTCTTAGTACTTGAGTCAGGCAAATGGAGGCTAGCTTGGGTATGGCTACACATGCTGAAGTCTCACCTCCTGATTGAAGTGTAGACATAACTTAGGTCACTGGAGACTTTAAAAGTGGGAGGGAAGTTAAGGCACAAGACATGGAAGGCAGAAATTAGAGCAGATTCCAAGAAAGAGGACCAATCAGACAACATACCATCCACTGTAATTATTTACCTACTTTGTACCAATGTTATGGTGCTTAATTAATTAATGGTTTTAAAGTGCTCTGGTATGTTCAGAGGAATGTGTGGTAAGATCAGCATTGCTATCTGCCTGTCAATCAAGTGTGGGCCAAATTATTTCAGACAAAGGTGGGTCCCTCAAACCAAGCTTTTGGAAACCTGTATCTAAGCATTACAACTAATGAACCAATTGCTAAACTATACTAGGATGCTTCTCCAGGAAGTGCAATTTGGGAAGCAGTGTTTGCAGGTCATGAAGTGAAAAGCAGCCCAGCCGCAAATATACCATGGCAGAGTGGGGGGGTGGGGGGGCCTCTGGAAGTGGAGATGCAGCGGGACTGTCACAGCTCAGGTGTAATGTTCCAGTATTCTCCCCTCTCTGCAACTCAACTCAGATTAACATAATGCGTATTTGCCTCACAGAAATTCACCTGTCATGGGGGTGGGGGGAGGGAGGGGAATCCCCAGTGCGGCAAATCCAAAAGGGACTCAGTGGGATGATGGACAGCTGCAAAGAGAGACCTGCATATGAGTGATGCACATGTGATGGGGGTGGGGATACAAATGCTCACCCCACCCCCAGTGCAGATGGAGGAGCTGGGCTCTGCCTCAACTCCTTGTCACCCAGCACACCAGGGTGATCTGTGGCTCAAGGCAGCCACAGGGGTTGTTGTGGAGCTAACAAGTGCAGCGGAACCACACCAATACCATGGGGACCCTCCAACTATACAGCTGGGGGGAGGATGGGGGCTGGATTTTCCTCACAGTAGCATAAAGGCACACGAGCCTTAACTCAGGGAAAACTCCCTGTTCAGGATAGCACTAAAACACATGCCTTTCTGAAATGGGGCTATTGTGCTTTACAAAACCAATGAAACACAAGGTGACAACAAGATGATCAAAATTCAAATTCCCAAAAATGCATCCCAAATACAATCCACCATATACATTATATCAGTGGCCCCAAACTGTGGGGTACGGAGGAACATTTGGGGGCAGGGAAAAAGAACCACCCAGCCCTGCTCTGCCACCAGCTCTGCTCCAGCTCCAGCTCCTTGCCATAGCTCAATTCCCAGTCCTGGTCCCAGGCCCAGCTTCCAGCCATGGCTCCACTTCTGGCCCCACCACGAGGTGAAGGCCCAGCCTCTCCGGGCCATAGACCCCGCCCCAGCTGCAGCCCCATCCTCAGCACTTGGCTCCCAGCCCAGGCCCACCCCCACCCGCGCTTGCAGGGGGAAGGGGCATAGATAGGGATCAGAGTAGGTGCAAGGTAAAAAGTTTGGGGACCACTGTATTATATCCTGGAACATAATTGCATACAGCTTGGCCAGGTACTTAGACAGCTCTGTTATATAGGAAATCTGCTTCATTATTCATCTTTGAAATTAAAATAAATTGGTTTAATTTATAAGAAAGAAATTCACCAGTCCAGAAAGTTGAAGTCCACTGTATGTGCACCTAAAAATACAACGCTCAAAAAATCTGGAAGAAATAAAAACAAATTTGACAAAATACAGCCAACACAAACTTCTCTGTGCTCACAACGTCCCAGTACAGTTTCCTCAAGCAAACAGAACTACTGTGCTTTCACAGTGCACATGAAATGCAAAAAAAATGCCTCACCACACAGACTGCACAACAGATGTGCAGAATATTCTACTATATGTAGGCATGGCAAATTTGGCAACACATTACACAGATGCCGTAACAAGCATGCAAAATTAGTTCATCATCATGCATGTAGGGGTGTATGCAACCAAGACTCACATAGCACTGTGATGAGTGTAGTATAAAAATGCAGATAGATTAACTAAAATAGGTTAGATCATTCAGGAAACTATGGGTCAAATTTTCCAGATTTTTGCCTGAGAAAGTATCAGAGGGGCAGCCGTGTTAGTCTGGATCTGCAAAAGCAACAAAGAGTCTTGTAGCACCTTACAGACTAACAGATCTTAGGGATCATGAGCTTTCGTGGGCTAAGACCCACTTCATCCGATGA